>JANHAO010006339.1:0-21476 GCA_026873985.1 Saraca asoca
CACCAGGATGCTGAAAAATATAAACCAACTTTCTTTCCCTTCAAGCTGTCAATTTTAACCTGTAACACAAATAATGAAATAAATGAGTCTCTGCAATTTCCCAATTTTCCAAGAGCTTCAAAAGATTTTTTCAAGTCTATTTTAAATAATGGTACATGGGATTAAATTCGAGCAGATCAGGGAAACTGTTTTATTAAGTTGATTGTCAGATTATTTCGGATAAAGGAAGGATTCAGTTTCGCCTAAATATAATGTCTCCTCTTGATTCAGCCACCGATTAGCAAAGGGCATAAACCAATATTGGAATGTAAATTGATCTATTACAGATTACAACCTTCATACTTCAAAATGAAATTCATGAATCAGCCATTGTAGAAACGGCACAAAATAGATTCAACATCACATAGGAAACAAGGACAGATCAAATTTTCTCTTCAAAGGAGGTATCAAGTCATTGAAACCATATACTCAGAAAATTACAAAACAGTAAAATTGACCTCTTTTTTTTTTTTTTACTATTGATGAGCTTCATGCTCAAAATCTCGGCATCAAATCAATTAAGCAGCAACATATTCGATTAACAAGAACATCCAACAGAACCAGAGAACCAACTTTCACCATAAAAGAACTACATTAAGCCGTTTCCTATTGTAAAAAGCCAAAGCAGAAAAAAATCAAGGACGAAAAAATTGACAACTACCTAGAATTCCTACATCATTCACAAATACATCCAAATTTTCCCGAGAAAATAGAAAACGAAGTCTCATAATCCAAATATGTAGCTAAAAAAAGCACCTGATCACCATTGTTCCGAACAAGGAAGTTCCTCTCCGAAGAAGAGAGAAGTGATTGAATATCATGAGCGACATCTTCAGCAGCACCATCCATTGTTGTAAGCAAGCAAGCAAGCTCGGACTCAATGTATGGAATAACACGTTGCTAGTTCAGACAATCTAAGCTTTACTTATAGAAGCATAATTCTTAGTGCGCAAGTAAAGTTTTCAGGAATTTTATTGTCCCTGGAATCTTCTTGGTGCAACGCAAACCGGTCGGCCCCATCAAGTTGATTTCACATTTTTTAACATTCAGTCAGCCTTTTTTTGAGGTGATGAGAAATTAAAACCATTTTTTTTTTTGCTTTGAGATTACAATAATGCCTAAAGAGCAAACGGCACTCCCGAATATGAGAACGATACGTTCCTCGATATGAAAGATTGGAAGTGGGAATTCACCTTTAGAATAACTTATTATAATAAAATTTCATTATGACAGCTAAAAATGTTAATTCTTATGCATAATGTTGATATATAAAAAAATTGAATCCTTCCAATTTCCTTTTTATTATATAATTTCAGAGATAAAAAAATATCTTTTATTCTAAAACTATAATTTTTATTATGATCTACATTTTTGATAAAAAAATTTATATATGTATTCTTCTTCTAAATTTATAATCTTAATTTTCAATTGAATGAATCCATATTTTATAAAAAAGACTGATAATTTACATATTTCTCTCCTATATATAATGCTTTAAAAATTAGGTTAAATATCAAATAAAAAATTATATTTTAATTGATTCAATCGATTAAAAAATAATTAAATTAAATAGATTAATTAATCTATTTAAAATAAAATTATTATTAATTCATGATTACATGAACTGATTGAAATAATTTGATTTGATTTTTAAAATCCTACTTGCATGTTGGTGTACTTTGATCATATACACTATGTGATAACTAATTTATTATATATAACTTATAAATTCTTTGTGGATGCACGTAGTTAACAATTAATAAATAAACAACATCAATGTTGACCAACTCGAAGTATATTGACAGCGAACACCAAATTGCATCATCGTCATTCAACTGAAAGATGAAAATCATAGCATTAGAATAAAGTGAATTTTTTTATATTTTTCTGTATGAATATCGTATATGGCATACTTTAAATTATAAGACTGTGTTTAAAATATATGTCCATCCAAATATAATTTGTGTCAATGATATACCCATTTAGAATTGTAGATATTAACATGGAGTTAGAATAATAAATAACTAGGATAAAAAAGTTAAATATATAAAACAAATAGTTTCTTTATACAAAAATTTAAAGTTACCTAAATGAAATCTCTGTTTTTAATGTATAAAAATTTTCCTTATAAAATAAGTATTTAAATTTATTTTAAAATTAGTGGGCCAATATTTAATATCTATTACACTTTAATAAAAATAATACAATATATTTATAAAACAATGGAAGAAAACAGTGGGGTCACCATTGCCTTCCACTGTGGCTACACTATTAATAATATGTATGTATTGTAGTTTTAGCCTTAAAATGATTAAGACATGCAACTTACATCAAAATTTGTTTCCTGTGAGGTAGTTTTCTTTTAAAAGTATTTTTTTAAATTAAACCTTTAATTTTTATAATATCTTTAAATTTATAATTTTATCCTTATATTTTTTATTTATAATTAAATCTTTAAGTTTTACTTTCATTTATAATTATTTTTCTACTATAATTAATTTAAAGATTTATATATATAATTGTTCAATGCTCATAAATTTAAACAGTTACGGCATCATATAAAAACAGAAAAAGGAGATCTCGTTTATAAAAATTGTTAGAGAAATAAAGATTTATAATTTTAATATTACATATTTTTATTTTAGTAGAATTAATTTCATTTTATTTATTCAAATATTTCTGTCAAATTACAATAACAATAAATGATTTTTCATTCTTATATCAGCATATATCTATATAAGTTCATGTTAAATAATTATAGATAAAAATCTCTAAATTAATGAGCATAGAAAACTAATTATAAATGAAAATAAATATTAAAATATAATTATTAAAAATATAATGACAAAATTATTAATTAAAATAAATTATTGGAATAAAAATTTTAATTTAACCGTAATTTCTTTCCAAGAAAATGACAAGGCCACCGAATGTACTTCCCCCAAATGTTTTCTTATTTGCTTGGACGGAGGAAAGTTTTTCCCTACTTTAATATTGGCAACGCGTTAATTTGGATTAGTTTGGACATGGGATGACAATTATTTATATGATACTATTTGCAATCTATCACAGCGGTAGTTTTTTTTTTTGGTCAGTGTAATCATTTGTTTTAATAAATAATTTAACTTTTCTTTCAATCTCAGTGACTTGCTTTACATAGGAACATTAGTAGTGTGTCAACTAGCTATTTATTTAGATGCGCTGCTTCAAATACCATAAAAGTGCATAAGCATCATGAAAACCTTTTGATTTTAAACATTATTTATATATTAATAATTTTACAAGTTTTATTGTCTGCTTACTATATTTGTCTTATCACAACTTTGTTCAATAACTCTTTTTGCTGCTACTCTGAAAATTTCTTCATGAATCTGTCAAATGGAACATAAATAGCATGTTATTTAAGACAAAATAAACAATTTATTTCTTAAATTAGAATGTGTTGACAAAATGATTGTTAAATTACAAAAATGATTATACTAATTCGTAGATAATATTTCATTCATATATTCTCATTTCTTCATTGTATTATTTAAGAATGAAATTGTATGTATGAAGAGACAAAAATGTATGAATAGAGTATTATTAAAAAATTATTATGATTATTTTTATAATTAAAGAATCATTTTATCAAAACTTTACAATTTTAGGGATAAAACCATTAATTTTATCTCAAGAAATGAACCAATTGAAGTGCACAAAAATTAGTCCCAACACAAATTGGACAAGATCATTTATATGTATAAAAATATTATTGAATGTACAACAAAAAAATTGGAGTCATTTAAATTCAAACAACTCTTTTTATGGGCTTAAATATAATTTTGGTATCTTTAATATATAAATTAATTGCATTTGATCCCCTTAAATATTTTGGTCTTTCTAATATATAAATTGGATCAAATGTGGTTCACATTAATAACATTAATCAAAGTTAAATACTGAAAATCTTAATTGGCATATAGAGTTCCATTAGAACCCCAAGTTGATAATTATTAGGAGGAAAATTAGTTAATCATGTGATGTTAACAGCCATATTTGATTATTCTCTCACCTTAGATGAGTTATGTGATCTACGTATTTTCTAACTTAACAAGGTTAATTCTATTAATTTTCATTCCTATGATTTGCCAACTTGCAGCCTATTGAAGATTTGTGTTATGCGATTTGCACATTTTCTAACTTAACAAGGTTAGTTCTACTAATTTTCATTCTCGTGATTTGCCAACTTGGGGCCTATTGAAGATTCGAGTTATGTCATTTAAGTATTTTCTAACTTAACATAGTTAGTTCCACTAATTTTCATTCCAGTGATTTGCTAACTTTGGGCCTATTAAAGATCCCAGCTATATGATTTGCATACTTTCTAACTTAACAAGGTCAGTTGCACTAATTTTCTTCCCTATAATCTGCCAACTTGGGGCCTATTGAAGATCTGTGTGCCAATTAGAATTTTCTAACCTAAATTTGATAAAAGATATTAATTTGGACCTAATTTGATTCAATTTGTAAATTAGGTGGTATTTGATTTGTGGAATCATATATTCCCAGGAATATAATTCCTGAAAACATCATATTACCATGTTTGATTCATTTAAAAAGATTCATAGGATTATTGCAATATTATGTCTTAATAAATTTATATATTTTTAATAATGTTAAATTATCAAAAGTATCCTCTTTGAAAATTAAATGGTTAACACTAAAAAGTTGGCTGGTCAAGGGTGGTATACAGTGGTTAATGGTGAAAAGTAATGGTAAATGGTAATTAACAATGGTGGGTGGTGGTCAATGACAGTTAGTAACGATAGGTCATGGTCAATGGCAATAGGCAGAGGACGATAGGTGATAATAGGTAATGGTCAATGGTAATGGATGGTGGAGGGTGATGGTTAACAATGGTAGGCAGTGGTTAACAATAGTAAATAATGATTGGTTGAGGTAGTAAGATATTAATAGAAGCATGGGTAAAACAATCTTTTTATATGACTAAAACATTCTCATAACATATGAATGTAAGATACCTACCTCCTCCCATTGGGAATATTTTATGGGAATATTAAGTTAAGAATATTCCCAAGACTATGAACATTTCTATGTACATTTTGTTAAATTTTGAACTAAGCATAAGAATCTAACATTTTCTTAAAATATTCCTGGGAATGTGAGAAAAATTTTATGAACCAAACGCTGCCTTAAGGAGACTAAAATAGAATATTTCATTTAAAAGAAATGAAATACGATCAAGTTGTATATGAAGAAAAAAATTGTAATTAAGATTTGTTTTATGTAAACTACATCGTATTAATTTACAATATATCTAACTTAAAAAAAAGGTGCAAAATAGTTAATAGTAAATTATGGACCTATATCTCTAGGTTGGTACATTTTCATAACTTATGCCTACTTCAAACTTTTGTTTTCACATAATACTTAAATTTGAATTTTAATTTTTTGTATCATGGAAAAGATTAAATAGGTAAATTTATTATTATTATTATTGAAACTTCTTAACTAGAGTGGTCAATGTTCATGGCAATCCATGGCTGCAAAACGCTTAACATAAGGAACAAGGTCAGTAATGTCTGGTGGAAGTGATCTGCCTAGCACACTCTAACACTCGATTAGTCTATCTTATTCTTGTATATATGTTGAGAGTCCAGATCCCCTTTTTAGGAGTTTACTTGGTATCCATATATAGGGGTTATTGTACCATTGATTGTGCCCTTGAAGTGAATGACATATAGTTATGCATTAATGAATGGGCTCTTTTTTCTTTTTTTTTTTCTTTGTGACCTTGCATCTTCATAGTTTTCTATTTCTCTCTTTCTTTGTTGTCGCTCGACCTCATGCTTTCTTTTCCATTTTTGCTTGTCCTGATTTTTCTATCTTGTTTTAAAGGTAGGATTTTAACTTTTTGAGCTTTTGTTTTCATGTACAAAAGGTTAAGTGACCCCATACTCATTTGAGAACATCACTTTTCGCTTCACTCATCCTTTTCAAATGATAATTGCCGAATGAGCCTATGATGAGAATGGAGTCAAGCGGGCTCTCTTGATTGACACTACTCCAGATGACTTAAAATGAATTCATCTAGATGTAAAGATGGTTTCACTTTCCATTGAGTGGCGAGACTTTGATACCATAAAGGAGTTAGAGAAGATTCATATTATTGATGAGTCTATTAAGGGAATCTCCTTCTATCATATGGAAGCGGACAGGCATTTATGTTATTATGATACATCACCTTTCATCATATTTTATGGGGATGTTATTGATCAATTGCATATTTTGCCTTTATTACCTGCATTTCAATAGGACATTCTGTGAAGACTTAATGCTTACCTTTTTTAACTTACTTGGAATGTTTAGGCTTTCCTTGCCTTCTTCAAAATGATATGCATTCGAATATGCTAGGATCCTGATGTGAAAACTTTTTAGTTTTTTTGCACATATTCCTAACAGAATCCTAGGGGTTGGATTCACTTTACCCAGTGGCCAGACTAAGTGATTTTTGGGAACATGCTTACTTCCGTTCAAATTTGGAAGAACTCTTTCTTTAAGGTTTGCACCTTAATAGGGTGTCATATCTTCTTTCTTCTTAATGGTGAGCAACATTAGCCATGAAATAAATGCCACCCAAAATTGCTTGTTCAAAGATTATTCATCCAATGAGCAGGATTTGATCCTTCACCTCTTGGTATTGGGTTTGCTTGATACTCAAGATATTCTTCATATATCTTATTTCTTTTTGCATTGCTATTTTAAATTGCTTGCTTACATGTTGACCTGTATTTTCTCATTTTTCAGATTTTTGGCTTAATAAAGAGATCCTTGAGATTGACCATTTGAAGATGGACCATAGAAGCTAAAGGAAATCCTTGCTCATGCCTTGGCCCAGATGAACCTAATCATGATGCCGGCCACCTAGATAGAAGTTAGGGCATTCCAAAAGTTCCTCAAGCCGAGTAAGACTTTGCCATCCTATAAGTAACCACACTGGTCGAGTGACTTTTCCAAGGGGAAGGCATCTAGTTCTATTTCAGACATCTCTACCTTTTTTTCTAAAAGGATCAAGATGAGGTCCTTATTTGAAATGAACTGTCTTCACTTTTAATACCATAGATAGCTTATGGTATAAGAATATGGGTTGTTCCTTCTTTCTGCAAGGTTAACTACTATCGTTGGCCAACCTAGAGTGTAATGAAACATTTGTGAATAATCATAGAGCCATTCAGTTCATCAAGTCTTCTACTATCTAGATTGTTCAATTGACACCATCTGTTTTGTTGGTCATTCTATCTCTTGCTCAAGTTAAGTGGGAACACTAAGGGTGACTTGAATACCTTGAAGAATTTATAAAAAGAGCTCAAGGCTAGGACTACAAAGCTTGTGGAGTGAGACAAAAACATCCAAGACTTGACTAATCATGTATCCAAGTTGGTGAAGAAAAAGGACACAATAATGGTAAAGAAGAAAATGCCCTTTAAGCTACTTCTATAGAGAGACCAAGAACTGGAGGTCAAGTGAAAAAGGTCATAAGGGGGATAAAAGGTGCTTTTCAAACTAAGGAAAAAGAGTTGTAAATGGAGATTATCAAAGCTAAAAACTTCACCTACCCTATGCATCAGTCTAACTTCAACCAAGCTATGAAGCAGATCAAGTATTTTAACCCTGACCTACCACCTGACCTTTCTAAGATTAATAAGAATATGTCTATTGAGAACATTGTGAAGAAGTTTGGCTAATCTTGAGTGTTTGTATTTAATACTATCCCTTGTGATGGATGTTGCTTTTGTATTCATTTGACTTCATATCTTTGTCTTTACTTTGCTTCTTTTATTTTCTATTAGGCTTTTAACTTTATTTTTTTAAGACTTCCAAAGGGTCAGTTGTTTTCTTGCATTATTTTGCCTTGTCATTTTTTGACCTCTAATAGGTCATTCAATTTTTCATGTTGTCAAGGGATTTGCTCTGATTTGAAGTGTTGAGGGATTATTTAAACTTTAAATGATTGAATGAATTGATCATCTGGGGTTTCCAATGGGTCAATCATTTTATATATTAGTTTCATTTTTTCTTAATTTATGCGCATTGCTTGATCATTAAGGAACTACTTGGGTTTTCATGGTGTCGAGGACTACTTGGTCTTAGAATTACTGGATAATTTTATTGTTTTAACCTCTAGCATGTCGTTTAGTTCTAAGCTAGCTTTGCGTTTTTTTTTCTATATTAGTTGTGTTACCTTTAAGTATTTTTGTTTAAGTTCCAAGGAATTGCTCAAGTTTAGTTATTGAGGTCCTCCTCGGACTTTTAGTAATAAGGGATTACTTGGACTTTAAGTGCAAATGTACTATTTGGGCTTTAAGAGGTAGAGTATATTAGATAGAATGGTGAGGAATCCTCTTTCATTTTTTATCAAATTATTTATTTACATATTTTTTTGACCAACTGATCATTAAATCTGGACATGGTAAGCTCTAAGGTATGTTGCATTCCTAGTGTAATAAATGGGTTTCCCTTCAATCATCTTAAGGTGATATACACCATTCAATAGGCTTTCTTTCACCTGATATGGACTCTCCCTTGATGCCATTAGCTTTCCTTCTATTTATGCCTTTTTCGGTTTGTCTGCTCGACAAAGGACTAGTATGCAACTCTCTTTTCTTAACTTTTTTGTTAGCCAATTTGGCTATTTTCCTTTTGTATTGTTCATTGTGAAAGTGAGCTATGTCTCTAACTTATCATGTCTAGCTTTTCTTTTCTTCTTTCTTCATTCTCTTTTAGTTCATAATTTTCCCTCTAATTGAAATATTGTCCCAAGTTGACCACGATTATAGCTTTTGATCCATAGGTAAGCATGAATGGGGATTCTTTTGTAGCAAAGTGCAGGGTTGTTCTGTAGAACCATAAGATGCTTGGCAGTTCTTTTGCCTACTTTCTCTTGGCTCCATCTAATCTTTTCTTTAACCCTTCTAGAATGATTTTATTTGCTAGTTTAGCTTGTCTGTTGGTTTGGGAGTGTTTGATGGATGTAAACACTTGCTTGATCCCCAATCTTCATCATAAAAAATCAATAATGTTCATTTAATTAATAGTAAATATATGTTGACTGATTTAACCCTTAACAAAAGTCTTTAAAACTATCACTAGCAAACTACTTCCTATTATCAGATATGATCTTTATGGAGGAGACCATACCTGCAAGGAGTTATTAGTTTATTGAAATTGTCATGATGAAATGCTATAACAAAATTTTACTTACAGATAATAGACTTCCATATGAATTTCTATATGTTACCTATAGTTATGGACGAGAAAGGTTTTGTCTCAACTTACTTTATGAAGTAGTCGACTATCACCACCACATATTTTAATTGATTGGGAGTAATTGGAAAAAGTTCCAAGAAGCTGACCCCTCATTAGTCGAATGATTATGGAGAGACTATAGGTGCTAGGTTTGTTGATGGTTATCTTTGGACTTTGACAAATTTTTGAGGCCTTCTACATTTTTGCACTAGCTTAGTTGCCTCTTTATTCATTCTAGGTTAGCATGATCCCAAAAAATGACCTTCAATGCTAAAGCTACGCTAACTAGGTGACTGCTATAGATCCCTTTATAGATTTCTCTCAGGACATAGTCAGTTTCATCTGGCCATAAGCACCTCAGAAATGGGAGGCAAAGCTCCTCTTATACAACTAGTCATTTTCTAACAAAAAATATGTTGATCATCATTCAACCTTTTTGGCCTCCTTCCTATATTCTAGCAAATAGTCATTCATTAGAAAAGGTATGATTCACGTTATCCAAGATTCTTCCTACTCAATGCATATAAATTCTTCTGCACTAGGGACCTGGAATGTTTCTTGCATTATTATTTGATTGTTAATAGTTACTTTATCGTTGGCTAGTTTAGCAAATACATTTGCATGATCATTCTCCACTTTAGGGACCCCTATCAATTTGTACTTAAATTCTTTGAATAGGTTTTTTGCCATCTGAGCATATTTGATCAACATTGGTTCTTTAATTTTGTAACCCCCTTTGACCTAGGTGATCACTAGTTAAGATTTGCCCATAATTTTGACCAATCAAGTGCCCATTTTTTTCACTTGACACAAACATACTATTAGTGCTTCATATTTCACTTGATTCTTAGTTGCTTTGAAGTCAAAATTTAATGAATATTCTAATACCAAATTGTTAGGTCTTTCTAAGATTAGTCTAGCTTTGCTTTCCTTGTCATTTGACAAATCATCAACATAAAAGACCCAATTTTGGTTGTTTTGTTCAACTTTCTCTGCTCTGGTCATTTCCACTATAAAGTTTGCCAATATTTATGCTTTTACCACTCTTCATGTTTCGTAGGTGTCTCCATATTTAGAAAGCTCTACTATCCATGCAATAAGCTGTCTAGCAAGACTAGGTTTATGAAGCACTTGCCTAATAGGGGTATTTGTTCAAACAATTATTTAGTAGTTTTAGAAATAGGGCTTTAACTTTCTGGATGCTAATAGTAGGGTGAAGGCCCACTTTTCTATCTTTTGGTATCTTTTATCTGCCCCATGTAATATTTGACTTGTAAAGTATATTAGTTTCTTTTCTCCTTCACTTTTTCAAATAAGTACTGAATTGATTGCCCTTTCAATCATTGCTAAGTATAAGTATAGTGGCTTTCCAAGTTTAGGTGGAGAAAGTATGGATGACATGGTCAAATACTCTTTTAGTTCTTTCAAAGTTTTTTCCATACTCATCAGCCTACACAAAGTTTTTAGAATTTTTAAGTAAATTAAAGAAATAAGTGTGTTTATTGATTAATCTAGAAATGAAGCGTGTCAAGGTGGCAATTCAATCATTCAGTGCTTGCACTTCTTTAATGTTTGACGGGCTCTTCATGTTAATGATCTCCTTGAATTTAAATGGATTTGCCTTTATTCCTCACTTGGTAAACATGAAGATAAGGAATTTCCCTGCTCTCACTCCAAATGCCCATTTCTTGGGTTTAGCCACATTTGGTTTTTCCTTAAAATGTCAAACATCTCTTCTAAGTTTGCCTGGTATTGGCTCATGCTTTTCTACTTAATTATTATGTCATTGACTTACACTTTCATGTTTTGCCCTATTTGCTTAGTAATGACTTTATTCATTATTCTCTAGTAAGTTGCTCATGCGTTCTTAAGGCCAAACAACATTACCTATACCGTTTGGTTGGTTATAAACACTATCTTATCTTCGTTATTAGGGTGTATCCTTAACTAATTATACCCAAAAAATGCTTCAAAGCTGAAGTAGTGGATAAGAGTCTTTTAGGCATGCCTTGTTGAGGTTTGTGAGCACATCGCCTATTGGCCTTTTTCACAACGACAATATTTGCTAGCTAGGTTATGTGTGAGACTTCACAGATGAAACCAGCTTTCAATAGTTTCTCAATCTCTTTTGTTATGACTTTCTATTGCTCGATGCCATGGTTTCTTTTCTTCTGTTGAATAGGTTTAATGCTGAACTGATTAATAGTTTGTGACATGCAATGCTTGGATTAATTCTTGGCATATCTGCAGGTATCCAGGTAAAGATTTCAATGTATTCCTTAAGAAGCTCGACCATTCATGCTCATCTATCAAGAGGTTTACTCTAATTTGTATTGTCTTCTTGTCCTTTTCTTCAAAAATATGAATTTCTTCAAGATCTAACCTAGGCCATGGTTAACGCATATTGTCTTCTCTGATATTTGATAATGTTGAGTCTACCATTTGGAATTTGCTGCTAGGTGGATTGATAACCACCTATTTTATCCTATTTGTGCTTTCTTTATTCTTGGCTAAGTTAGCCATTTAACATCCATGGGCCACTTGTTGATTGACAGGGTCTCCACTATCCCTTTTGCAATTGGAAACTTCATGCATAGGATGAGGAGTGGAGTTAATGGCCTCTACCTAGTTTAGGATGGTCGGCTAAGGATGGCGTTATAGGCATTATTTAGGGGCCACCACTAAGAAATTCACATCAAGGCACTTTGTTAGTAATTTGGTGCCCATGGTCACTCTTTGAGTGATCATTCCCTTGAGTTGCACTTGTCCTCTTATAAAACCAATCAAAACACCTTTGTAAGGATTATACATGTCTTTTGAAATATTAAAGGCATTAGTAATATGCAAATATAAAATATGTATGGAATTCCCCTGATTGACGAGGATTCGCTTGACTAGGAAATTATGGTTTGGCATCAAGATCACTATAGGGTTATTATGGTCTCAACTAATGTCACTAAAGTCTTTCTCTGTGAAGTAAATGGGTTCGTAGTGCTCTATTGTCCTATTTCCCTTAATAGCCTTTACTAATTAGAGGTGTTGCTTTTTAGCGCTCTTAGAGGTTCCACCCCTATCAAAACCACCCATAATTATTCTAACCATCCCAAAATTGGAGGCTCATTTTCCATTTATTATCCACCCACTCAATGGGTTCCTGATGAGCGATCACATTCCCTTCCACTTTCTCTTTCTTGATTTTTTTGCCTTGAAATTTCTTGTACTTAAAGAGATGTTTTCTTCAAATTAAAACATCAATCTCATCCTTCACTATGACATATTCATTAGTTTGATGACCATAATCACAATGAAAATTATAATTCTTGGACTTATTTATTTGAGGGGATCATCTTCTTTTTTAAGATGGAAATTTCATAAATATTATTGCTCAGATATCCTTGATGATGTGGCTAATCAGTGTATTCAATAGCTTATAATTGTTTTACCATCTATGTGGTAGCATCCCCTCATGCTCATGCCCATTGTCCCTCGGTTGCATATTTTGAAACTAACTTCACTTAACTTTTCATTAGCCGAGCTCTACCTCTTTGACGCTTATATATTTCTCTAATCATGTCGATAGCTCTAGTAGGTACAATGCTAGGCTTTTTGCTAGGGACAAAGAGAAGTGTCTCGATTATAGACCCTAAGCTAATTTGATGTACTACTACACCTTCATTGAGGTCCTTGATTTCCAAAGCTAAGATATTAAAGTGAGTGAGATATTTCCTCAAAGTTTCACACCACCTCTATTGAAAGTTTACCAAGATGGTCGACATCTTCATTGGTGCTCAATTGGTTGTAAAATGAATGGAAAATGCATCAACAAGTTGTCTGAAACTACCAATTGATTGGTAAGGCAATGCTATGAACCAATATAAACTAACCTTCTTTAGTGTCATGGAAAAGGCATGGGACCTAATAGCATCTGAGGCTCTCCAAGTATTCCTAAGGTCTATCATTTTATTGTAAGACTCAATATAGGTTAGTGGTTTGAAGTAGGTAAGCAGTAGAGCAGCCATTACCACCTATGCAAATAGATGGCTATCCTCATAACAGGAGAATGGTTAGTAGTTTAGGTCAATAGTTAGGTGTATTGGATCATATGGCTTATGAGTGTGATGAGTAGAAAATTTTTAATTGCAACTGAGATCATTCAAATATTATGGAGTTAGATAACTAACCTGGGAGAGTTGTGTTTGAGGGTTTTGAGGTAGAGGATTTTGCATTTGGTGCTGTTAGAGGTATTTGGCTAGCCATTGGGATTATTGGAATGAGAATGGTAAGAATCAGAGGTTAGTAATGTTGAGCTAGGTTCAAGTGTGGCTGTAGGACAAGCCACCAACCCTGGGATGGGTTATTTGGGAGGATGGGTGAAGGTCATGGTGGTTGGAGTAAGTTAAGAGGGATTTGCCCTAAAACATGGTTAGTTTATGTGAGAGTGGGACTTAATGGCTGTGAGGGTGATAGAGGGAGAAATAATAAAGCCCACATTTAATGGAAGGCTTCCAATTCTGCTTGTAACTAGTGAACTTACTCCGCCAAAGTGTCATATTCAAGTTTGGTAGCTATTAATCGTGCTTATTCTACCATTTGATCTTAGTGGTGCTCTTCTAGCGCCCTACATGATGGTCCTCTGATGATGATGGAGTATGTATAGAGTGATAGCAAGATAATTATGTCATGTAAGAGGATGGGAAGGCCCATAGATGATGCCAAATGAAACTTCCTAACTAGAGGGAAGGATATATGCAATAGTCCATGGTTGCGAAACGTCTTGCACAAGGAACAAGGTTAGTAATACATGACAAAGTTGATCCACCTAGCATATTCCAATGCTTAAGTCAGTCCATCTTATTCTTATATATATGTTAAGAGTCTAAATCCCCATTTTAAGGGTTTACTTGGTATCTTAATATAGGGGTTGCTTGTATCATTGATTGTGCCTTTGAAATGAATGATGTGTGGTTATGCATTAATGACATGTTGATTATAGATTCATGTATAATCCTTAATGTGTAGCATGTGGTGGACCATCATTGGATTATTTGATCATTTAAGAGTAACTCTCAAGCCTTTAGTTGGTTGATCAGTTTAAGAATGTTCTAAGTAGCTTGTTAGTTGATCGTGGCTCCAAGTGTCTTTAGGTTGTTACCTTCGATTGACATATCTTGTTATGAGGGCTTAAGTTGATCACTGATATCTGATCATGGTTGAATGATTGTGCTTTGCATAAGGAAGGGTTTTGTGAGGAGGTAAGATAACCTGTCCATGTCTTTTGGAAAAGTTATGCTCTTTCGCCAAGACAGTGGGTAAGTTTTTAAAAATGTACTCTTGTCATTATTTAAATTTTGTAAGGATAGTTTTGCATTTTTGTTTCATTAAAAGCATAGGAAGTAGAACTTATCTAGGGGGCTAGGTAAGCAACTTTCCATGCTTTGTGGAAAATAGAACTTCCTAAGAAGTACAACTCACCCCATTTTTTAAGTTAAAGATCAACCAAACAACCCAATCATTTTCTACTTCTCCAGAATTTGTACTTCTTGTAGAACTTTCTACAAACCCGATGACTTCATTTTATATGCGGAGGAGACTAAGGACAGTTGAATGAAAATTACTTAGTATTTATCACATGAATGAATGGTTACTTAAAAGATTCAAGCTTGAAATAGTTAGATAATTTTAGATGCCATGCTATTAATAGATTCCAATTCTCAAGGATATCTTTCTTTAGCTATTTCATGAAAGATATCACTTAATTCTTATCATTTCCTAATTAATGTTGCATAAGCCTATTTGAATGCATGTAATGATTCAAATGAACTATGCCTTAAGTTGAACTTTTTTGCATTATTAGTCCTAACCGAAAAATAGGGAATAATTGTTTTTTTGGCCAACTGTCCTCGTGTTTTTGCCTTTATCCTCTTGTGTCTTTTAATAATAACAATATTATCATTGATTAAAGAAAAATGGAGAAAAGGGTGACACATCTCACTCTATCACCATTTGTTTTCTTTGTCTTTCCCACCTTAACTTCAAGAAAGAATGTTTGTTATTCTAAATTCTAATCTTAATATATAAGTTAAGTGTAATAAGTCAATTAAAAGACAAATGCACTAGTCAATCTTGGGTATCGTCGGCATTGCCCTGAGAAGGTCACTTTGCTTGCTGAAATGGGTTTTCTTTCTCTTTTGTATTTCAACATTAGAATATTTGTCTTTGATCCTAGCCATCTTGCACATAACAGTCTTCTTCACACTCTTCACAATCACTCCCCTTCTCCTTTTGCTAAGCAAGTGAGTCAAATAGTCCCTAAATTTGATGAAAATATAGTACAACTCACATTATGCTTTCATATGTGTACTTAGGATATTATCTTTATATGAATAAAACTGGCATTGTCTATTTTTTATTCAAACATTGTCATATGTACATGTATAACGGATAATACAAAGAATAATATGTATAAGTATCACTATTCAATTGGTTTAAACTTTAGAAAGGTGTTATATTCTAAATAAGATTCACTCAAAATAAAGAAAGTTTGAGTAAAAAGAATTTAATATTCTAAAAGAGAGATAAATATATAAATATGAATTTGGATTCCATTTATGCGGGAATTGCATGATTGCAAATCCCACAAATTTATGTCTTATCTCTTATTTTAAATTAAGAAACTTCTCTTATTATAAGTATTAATAAAATAGAATTTCTTTTCATAATGACATAATGTCTTTGTTATGTGAGAAGGCGTCATCTCATACTGTGTCTAAAATTACCTTTTTTTTTCATGAAACTATTGTGACTTATAATTAGTATTTTCCCATTTGCTAAAGCTTACTATTCTTTCATTTATGTAAATTTTTTTGATCTTAACTAGTACTTTTCTTGAAACCTAAAACTCTTTAATTGGAATAGATAGACGAAGAGAGGTTGTGACTAGGAACAAATTGATCTTTAAGCACATTCTGACACTCAAGTTAATCATAGTAGCAAAGTTTTAATTTGAATAGTGAGAATGAATGTAATAAGAAGGGTACTTGGGGTTCATATAGTCATTAGTCACACCATTTTACCGTGCTTTTGTGCAACGAGGAATGTCCATGTGTTCATGATGCATTATTGGCATGAGCAAGATTCTTGCCTTATAGTTGTTAGTGTGATCATGCCATCCGTGCAGGATCTTTGAATGTGCCAACTTGTGTAGGGCCACTGAAGGGTCCTTTTGCTAGCTTAATACACTAGTAGTGGTTTGGGTCAATTGTTTGAAGGCCCTTATTGCTCCACCATGACTTTGCATAGTCTCGTGTCATCACTCTTTGGTGCTATCTTCTTATAAAGTCTTAGACTTTGTCCTTAGTTATGGACTGATCATTCGACCCTACCCCTGGTGGCTTGCTTTAATGGATTTAGGCTGCTTAACCTATATATTAGGTTAGTCAATCGACCACAGCCTTGGTGAGTATTTTAGACTATGTAATTTGCTCCCCTCCACCTTCCATGTAGTGTTGTTTGGATAGAGAGGGGTCTCTTTGTTTTCCTCACCAATTGTTGAATAGTTGTCATCAGTACTCATTATTACACTTACATTTCTACGGTAGATCACAAGCTATTGCCATCACGTCACAACACAGATCACCAGTTGGTTAGTTCATCTCGATTCTTCCTAGTTTTTGGATCTTCTTGCATTATCCTTTAAATAGCTAGGCTAATTTTTTGAAAAAAAAAACACTTTACCACTCTAGTGTTTCTTCTTCTACTTCTGTACCTTTCACGTTTTGAGCTTTTTTAGTAGTTTTTAGTGTTCTCCAGTGTGCTTCTAGTGTCTTTGTGGCTCTCTTTGCTCAAGTACATTTTTGCTTTCATCCTCTTCTTGTTTCTCATTATTTTTGATCTTGAAAATCAAGCTTATATCACTACTTTTTCTCTTTTTTATTGCCTTTTTGCCACCATTATTTTGGTGGAATTTTCTATTTTTCTTTTGTATGCTTGCAAGTGAGACTGTTGGTTTTCCTTTTTCAAAAACTACTTTTGGCTTTCTCTTCTTTCTTCTTCCTTTCTCTACTATTTGACAAAATCCTTTTCTTTTTGCTTGCTCCCTTTTTCTTTTTGTCACTCAACATAATCTTTTTCTTGTTTGATTTGTTTCAACGTGGTTTTAACTTTCTGCATTTTTATTTTTATGTCTAGAAGGTTGAATGACCCTATTGAATTGTCATTTGACTCCAATTCATCATCTTCAAATTTTAGGGAGCACTCTTTTTGAGAACACTACTTTTCAATTTGCTCGATTGCTTTGGGTGATTATGGCTAAATGATATTGAGATGAGAATGAAGTTGAGCAAGCACACCTGATTGATGCAGCACTGGGTGACTTAAGGTGGATTCATTTAGATGTGAGAATAGTGTCTGCCTCCCCTGAGTGGCAAAATCTAGATATTATCAGCAAGTTAAAGAAATTTCATATAACTAATAAATCAAATGAGGGGATTTCATTTCACCTTGCCAAGGCTGATGAGCGATCATGCAGCTATGACATGCCTCCATTCCTCATGTTTTATGGTGACATCATCGATTACCTCCACACTTTCTTTCCTTTTTTGAGTTTCAAAAAGATATTCTTCACGCCCTCAACATCTATACATCTTAACTTACCTGGCATGTATGGATTCTCTTGCTATGCTTTAGAGTTGTGAACATTGAAATGCATTATGATCCCAATGTAGTAGTACTCTTAACAAAAGTTTAGCGGTTGGGTTCATTCTATCCAATGAACAAACTAAGTCTTTATTGAGAACATGCTTTCTAGCCTTCAAATCTAGAACACAGCTAAGGGCTTTCTTACCTTTTTCCATCAAGACATCAAGTATCTTTATCCTATGAAATGGACCATTCTGACTAAGCAACCACAGAATCAACCATTCAAAGAGTTTATTGATAATGGTCGGGATCTTATCATTTGTCTCTTGGCCTTGGTGCCATTTGATGCCCAATCCATTCTTCGTATATGCTTTGATTTACCATGTTTTGGTCTTGCTTGCATTTATGTTTACTAATTTTGAAACTTTCTTTTCAGATTCTTGATTATGTAAGGAAATTATTGAAATCCACCTATCGAAGATGGATCCTAAGCTCTAAGAAGAAGCTCATTATCCCTCCTATAACTCTAATTGAGGCTCTGGTGCCAAAGCCAAGTTTTGAGGTGACGAGTGGCCAAGTATCCCCCAATCACTTGAAATCATCCTTTAGTCATGCGAAGGCTTTGCCTTCTCCCAAATGCAAAAGCCAATTGAGTGACTCCTTTGAAGATAAGAGAGCCAGCTCCATTTCTAATGTTTCCACCCCTCTTCCAAAGGGCTTAGGCTATGACCATGGTCTGAGCTTTTATCGATCGACGTGTTTGAGGAGGTTTCATTTGATTTTAACAATATAGATAGTCTTTGGTATAAAAATTTGGATTACTTAGCTTTTCTCCAAGGCTAGCTCTTGCTTCCTTTTGATGTCGATCAAAATGTTTGATCATAGTCCCCTTTACCTAATCAAGTCATTAATAACCTAGATTGTTTAGTCCATTGCTTCCATCTTATCTATTATTCCAGCTCTTGTATTGGTTGAAAGAAAGTGCTCAACCACTAATTTTAATGCCTAGGAGAACTTGGAAAAGGATTTGGAAACAAAGTCTATGGAATTAACTAATCGAGATAAGAGCATTTAGGACCTCACCAACTAAATTTTCAACTTAATTAAAGAAAGAGATGTTATGATGGCTGAAAGGAAAAAATTAGTTGAGCTATTTCTTTAGCGAGATTAAGAGTTGGAATCTAAATACATGTGCTAGGCGGATGACAGGGTGACCTTTGTTGTAAAGTAGAATAAGCTACATAAGGGGATTAAGGAAGCTGAGGAGCTCGAGTATCCCATGCATTAGAAGGGGTTCAAGCAAGCTATTTGCCATATCAAGCATTTCAACCCAAATTTGACAATTGATACTTCAAAGATTGATAAAGACAAATCCTTGGAGACTATTATGGAAGAACTTAGCCAAGCTCAGCCGTCTATACTTTAAATGTTTTTAGATAAATACTCTATTTTTCATCTTTATTTTGAGAACTTGTATACATTACTCTTTGAATCACTTGCTCATGGGTGTTCACCCTACCTTGTATTTTTGTAGTTTGGCTTATAATAGGCCATTTTGTATACATTAAACATCTTTATACTATTCCCCGTTTAGTGAGTGTTCATTAGAGCAAGTGCCTCTTTTGCTATCTAACCTCCAATGGATTGTTTTACCATTTGACTCCTAATGTGTTGCTCTTTTTTTTTTTATTATGTAGACTTTAATAAGTTGATTACTTTTACTTTTATTGTTCGGCCCTTATGGCTTTCAAAAAGTCGATCGATTTCTTGTGTTTTGTTGCCTTATCTTCTTATAGGTTCTCTATTCATCTTTTTTTTTACTTGATATGCCTAGGATTTGCCCAACCTTTGAATGCTGAGGGGTTATTTTTGTGTTTTAAGTGTCAAGCAGTTACTCGGTCTATTAGTGTTAATAGATTATGTAGGTCTTATGTGCTGAAAGGGCTACTTGAGGTTTTTTTAGTGTCGAGGGGTTGCTTGGGCTTTTACTATAAATGTGACATGTCAAATGGAGAGGGGTCCTTGTTTTTATTTCTTATTTCAACTATTTATTTACACATTTCAGTAACTGGCTAGTCTTTAGATTTGTATATAGTAAGCTTTGAGATATGTTACATTCTAAGAATGCAGGATAGGCTTCCCTTCAATTGTTTTTTGGTGATATATATCATTCAATATATTTTCTTTCACCTCATAAGGGCCTTCCTATGATGTTGCCATTTTCCCCTCACTTGTGTCTTTTGTGGCCCATTCGCTCGATGGAGAACTAGTGTTCCATTTGCAAACTACTTTTTCATAACTTTCTTATTAGTAATTTTTGGCTATCTTGCCTTTGTGCTGTTTGTTGCAGAGGTGAGCAATGTCTCTAATTTTCATTAGCATCCCTTCATAGTGCTTTCTTCGATCAGAATATTGTCCTAACTTAACCAAGAGCATGGCTTCACACCCACAAGTAAGCATGAATAGAGTTTCTCTCGTAGTCGAATGCAGAGTGGTTTCATAATATCACATGACACTTGATAACTCTTTTGCCTATTTTCTTTTGGCATCATCTAGCCTTTTCTTTATCCTTCCAAGATGATTCTATTTGCTAGCTTTACTTGCCTGTTAGTTTTAGGATGTTTGATAGATGTGAATTTTTGTTTGATCCCTAGCCTTCATTAATAACAATAAATAAGATATCCCTTTAATTGACAATAATATTAGGTCAATTGATTTTACCTATAGCAAAAGTCTTTGAAGTTGTTGTTACCAAATTGCTTTCTATTATTGAATACAATTATCGTAGGGAGATCATACTTGTAGGGAGCCATTAGTTGTCTATGATTGCTACAATAAAGTACTATAATGTAATATTCTAAATTTTCAAAAATTAATTTTGATAATAAAATAGCATTTCAAAAAAATCTAAAAAGGTGAATTTAAAATTTTCAAGAATTTTAAAACTATAATTTTGGGATATGAGGAATCTAGATGTTGATGGTGAAATTTGATTCTACCAAATTCTAGTGAACAAAAACCAGTTCTTGATCCTCAAACTACTTTCCAGAAGGAAACAATGAGAGGTGAAGAAGGTGGAGAGGAAGAACAACAATGGCAAATGGTGTTTTTAATGTCGTTTGACTAAAATTGGACAGCACCGGTCCCTATGTTCATGGTAATTTGTATTGCTTTAGAGAGAATCTTTATAGAGTTTCTATATCTCTTTATTTATCCCCTTACAAGGACCCTCCTCCTTCTATTTATAGAGGCTGGGAGGTTAAAAATATAATTTTACAAGTTACAAATAAATTATATCAAACATTAAATGCACAAGATAATTTATATCCCTACAAATCGACTTCTATAGGTTACTTTCTGTCAGGTCCCTTTTCAAAGAATGATTAAAAAGTTAAATGCGGAATTGGATCTTGCCCTTTTCCCGTTGGGGAATTACATACACCTTTTAAGATCTTGATTATAGTGATTTAATAGAAATTGTTTAGAGCAAA
>JANHAO010006340.1:0-21506 GCA_026873985.1 Saraca asoca
GTAACTTCCACACATATATAAACCCAGTATCTCCCTCTTCTATTTCCGATGTGGGACTTGGGTTGACAACCCCAACCCAACAGTAAGCAATATCACTAATTACATAATTTTGTCAATTATACATAAATTAATAATAACCATACTTAGAGTTTAATGTATTACATTTAATTTAAGTGTGCTATTTACACTAAATACTAGTGCATGAAATTATATAGAAAATTTTCTCCCTTTACCTTGCTACACGGAGCACAAAGATGAAGTCCAAGGTTTGGTGCCTATGGGTCAATTTCTGTAGAGTTTATTTAAAAAAATAATCATAAAAATAACATTATCTAAACTCTATAGTAGGTTGGTTTTTTTTTTTTTCCCCTAAAAGTGAGCACTAATAATTATGGGAGCAAAGTAAAGGTTTTCTTGTTCCCTTCCAAAAACGAAAATGGGTATGCTGGTATAAAGCAAATTACTGTGAACTAATTGATGGCTGCTGGTGACCGTATCAGCTCTGAGCTGTCCATAGTTTTACATCACCCATCTGTGTACATGTCCATTTGTTTCAGAAGAAAAAGCTACTGGATATTGTGATATCTATGGTGTATTGCTCGAATCAGCTGACTTGTATTAAAAAGCTGTTGAACTTTGGAAAGTATTCTTCCTTTTGGTTGTGAAAATCGGTTTATGGGATTCCAGATTTGCCGTGGGGTTCGATCTGGTTAGCTATCATAATAAATTGAGCTCAAAATCAAGAGATTTGGATATTGATTGGTTTCTGATGTTGCTGATATGCTGATTGTTTTTCCAATATTCTTTGGTTTTATCTGATTATCAAGTTCTTAATGAAGTAGAAGATGTAGTTTCGCTTTCTGAGTACGCAGAAAATCAGATTCCTTAGAAATTTCTGCTGTAGCTTTCGAGTGATTAGGGAGAAACAAAGCAGTTTCCGTGGGGTAATGGAAAATCAGAAAAGTTTTCGTGGGGTAATGGAAAAACAGAAGAGTTTTCGTGGCGTGATTATGGAGAAACAGAAGAGTTTTCGCATAGTGATGGAGAGGCAGCTCAGCTTCATGGGAAACGAGAAGAGAAGAACTAAGGATTCGCCTGGAAAACGCGGCGATTCGGCGCTTCATTTAGCAGCTCGGACAGGAAATTTAAGTAAAGTGAAGGAGATTATTCAAAATTGTGGTGGTATTAATGAGTCAAAGGAGTTGTTGTCAAACCAGAATTTGGAAGGAGAGACCCCTCTTTATGCGGCTTCGGAGAATGGACATGCTCCGGTTGTCAGCGAGATGTTGAAACATTTGGACCTCCAAACTGCATCTATTGCGGCCAGGAATCGCTATGATCCCTTCCATGTGGCAGCAAAGCAGGGTCATATTGGTAGGATAACAGATTATGTTATTATGTCTCTGGGTGTTATAATGTTATAAATTTTTTTGTGTATATGTGTGTGCGATGTGTAAAGTTGTTGCTTCTTTGTTGGTTGTAGTCTTGTAGATTGGAACCAAATTCAAATTCTTATGGTACTTCCTTTAGTATAATTTTGCTGAATAACTAGCAATATGTGTTTGTGCGTAGACTTTGGTTTGTTTGGGAGAACTTTGGGATGAAATGTTACTTGCACACATAACCCCTCACATTTGCACACATCAAGTTTGAATTAAAATCGGCCAGGTAGAGCCGGTTTAATTCAGATTTTGCCCTGTGTACAAGCTCAAGGAATAGTGCAGGCAAGTGCACGTACTCTTTTGGGACATTTATGTTTCCAACATCAAGTTGAAGAAACACATATTTGGCTTGTTGGTCAATGGGGATAAAGATCTAAGCTGAAAATATTGTGTTTCTAAACTATAGATTTTGTTGCCGTGATTTGACTACTTTGTCTTTCACATCATTTTGTTTGTTTAAATTTGTGATCCCAGTTTGAAAAGTGCAAGCTAGGAGTACCTAAGATAATTTTTCACTTTCACAAATGCAGCATGCCTGTTATTCCATGTTGCTTCCCATATCTCTTACTGAAAAGAAAAGAAATCTTGCAGAGGTATTGAGAGAACTGCTGCACTCCTTTCCCAACTTGGCCATGACTACAGATTTGTCCAATTCAACTGCTTTACACACAGCTGCAACTCAGGGACATATAGATGTGGTTAACCTCCTTTTGGAATCGGACTCGAACCTTGCAAAAATAGCAAAGAATAATGGTAAGACTGTTCTTCACTCTGCTGCTAGAATGGGGCATTTGGAAGTTGTGAAGGCGTTACTGAACAAGGATCCAAGCACTGCATTTAGGACTGATAAGAAAGGTCAAACTGCACTACACATGGCTGTGAAAGGTCAAAATGAAGAAATTCTGGTGGAATTGGTAAAACCTGAGCCGGCAGTTTTGAGTTTGGAAGATAATAAAGGAAATACAGCATTGCCTATTGCCATTATAAAGGGCCGTACCCAGGTGCTTCGTTTTTTCCTTCTTGCTCTATAATTCGTTCTAATATAAAGCATATATAAAACATTTAGAAAGAAACCAAGTCTTTATTACTGTTAAAGGATGATTTGCATCAGTGTCCTGTGCAGGTCTTTCTTTTAGGTTTAAAATTGAGTATACATTAGATTAGCATAAAAATAAGCATGCTAATATATAATGTTTAAAACAAGCAAGCTAATATATCAACATGCTATATGAAAAACAGATTTGATTTTAACATCTTTTCTGAAGTGGTTGCCTGTAACTGTAGAATGTCCGCTGCTTATTATCTATGGAAGGTATCAACATCAATGCAACTAACAAGGCTGGAGAGACCCCTCTTGACATTGCAGAAAAGTTTGAAACTCCAGAACTTGTCTCCATTTTAAGAGACGCCGGGGCTGCCAAATCTACTAACCAAGGGAAACCCCCAAAGGCATCAAACCAATTGAAGCAGACTGTTAGTGACATAAGGCATGATGTGGAATCTCAACTCCAACAGACTCGTCAAACGGGTGTGAGGGTCCATAAAATTGTGAAGAAGCTGAAAAAACTCCACATTAGTGGCCTGAACAATGCTATAAATTCTGCTACCATTGTTGCTGTTCTCATTGCTACAGTTGCTTTTGCAGCCATCTTCACAGTACCTGGCCAATACATCGAGGGTATGAAAAAGGACTTTTCGCTTGGAGAAGCAAACATAGCAAACAAGGGGGCTTTCCTAATATTTTTCGTGTTTGATAGCCTGTCATTATTCATTTCACTGGCTGTTGTTGTAGTTCAAACATCTGTGGTTGTGATTGAGCAAAAGGCAAAGAAGCAGCTTGTTTTTGTCATCAACAAGCTCATGTGGATGGCCTGCCTTTTCATTTCCATTGCCTTCATTTCCCTCACCTATGTGGTGGTTGGTTCACACTCCAAATGGCTTGCTGTATATGCTACGGTGATTGGAGGCTTAATAATGCTCTCTACAATTGGCTCCATGTGCTATTGTGTCATTATGCATAGGATGGAGGAGACAAAATTGAGGAATATAAGGAGGGAGAGTCGGTCTCGTTCTTTCTCCATGTCTCATCATGCATCCGATCAAGAGATTTTAAACAATGAATGCAAGAGGATGTATGCTCTTTAGGATCATGCTTCTATTGCCTCAAAAGCCTTGCATCCTTTAGATTTATCTATGCAGTAGATATGGTTGTGGCTGGAGTTCAAGATATGGTCTTGGCGATATTTGTGGCTTGATTGAGAGCGGGACAAAGGTGCCAATGACCTTGATGCTTATTTTATGTACACTTCAATGAAAATGTGTCAATGCCAACGTTTGTAATTACTAACTCCTATTATGTTTTGTTCGGGTGGAAGAGCTAGCATCGCAGAACCTCGTGAATGTGAAGCCTATTCTATTATAGTGCATCGTATTATCTCCCTTAAAATAATGCAACAGTGTGAATTTAGAGAAATTCTAACTTCCATACGAAGCAAGAGAAATCTTTTATTTAGTAAAGAGAAAGTAGACTCTTACTTGTAAGTGGATTTCACTGGTGTAGAACTCATATAATTGTGATTGCGAAGGTGAAATTTATATAATGAGTCTCTTCTTGAAACATCATATTTTTCTTGTTCAAGACTAAGATAATATTCTAAGTGAGTTCCATGTAAATTGGAAAATTATAAGGTAGATGAGATAATTATAAGAGACAGGCGTCCGGACCATATGAGTTCCACAATAACTTCAAGAGTAAAAGAGATAGCAAGTTGAAAAACAGAAGTCTAGTTTTTGTAACTTGAAAGTTTTCCAAGGACTTGCAATGCAATAATTATGACAGAAAATCTATAAAAAATCATTAAGACAAATTAGCCCTGACCTAATATGAATAACATGGCTATCAGGAACAATGTGTATTTACATCAACGCATTGACCTAACTTCATAGAAGCTGAAAATAGCCTTTGGTTCTTACTTCTTCATAAAGACTTGAACATACCTTGCCAATCTTTTTGCTAATTGCCAAAATTCAGATTGATTCATTCAACCTACTTGGTTTCTTCTTGCACTGTTGGATTTTGAGTCAACACGAACTGGCTTACCTGAGAAGCTATGACACACAAGGATTTTATGATTTTTAGTTTGGATCGAAGATTGGCCTTGAACATGAACAACCAACATGATTTCCTTATCTCGGGTGTCTTCAGACCACCAAGTCTGGGGTATGCCTTCCGCAGATTCTTCTGGAGAATGAATTTCCTCATGACGTATTGAGACCTCTACCTGTTGCTCCGGTTTAATCATACCAGCTGCTGGAGTAACCTGATTTGAAAGGAAGGCATACAATGTCAAAAGGTAATCCTGACAATTTTTACAAGTTTGTGAGTGCCAGATACAAACAATACAGTCAACAATGGTCTAAACTAAGTTGGTTTAAATTATGGTTACTTTGTGCCGCTACAACTGCTACTGCAGACAAATGCTAAAACATATGGTTGTTGCAATGTGGCAAATTGCAGCTGCAGACTGCAATAGAAATGACATAAGGAAAACACGCAAGATTTTTAAAACCAATGACCAATAGAGAAATATGTGCTCAAAGATATTCTATGAGCAGAATAAATTTTTCATCAAGAATCTGAGCAAAACTATGAAAACAGCAAAATTAAGTTCAAGGGAGGCAAGATTTAAGAAAGATGAAAATTTTGATGAGCATAAAATTACAGAAAATAATACAGTACCTCAAGCCATCTAGGAAAGCCAAAGGCACCTCTTGGGCAATAATTAGGTGCTTCTCCTGCATCCTTGACTATAGATTGGCCTTCACAAGTGATCTTATACATAGCCTTATCAGTTGTACTTTTGTTCATTATACGCAACAAGGATGCTTCCTGGTTTTGAAGGACTATACTATTGGAACTGACAGTGGTTTCTAGAATACAGCAAAATTGTTCAAGCATAGACCTTATTTTTTCATTTGATCTCACAATCTCCCCAAACTCCTTTCTCCTTACTGATCTATCAACATGAGCAATTTTCACACTGAATTTACACCGGACAGGTTTGTGATCACTTTCATTCACATCCATGATTGCTTCATACCTGTTAAATGGTTTTAATGATATGACAAATTATAGCCAAAAGGAGAAACAGACAAAAGAAAGAAATAATCATTGTTATTATCTAAACATACTGTAAAATTGACGAAATAATAGGGCAGTCTAAAGTGCATTCTGTTACTGGAGCCGACCGATTGTCACGATATATTATTCTGTCACACCAAGCAGGAATACGCTTTTTCTCTCCAGCATCATATCCTGAAAGGATATAGATCAGTTATGCAAGGTTTTCATAATCATATCCTGAAAGGATACACACACAACCTGCCTAAGGTTCTAAATTGTGGACAACAACACCTATTGCGGCTGCAGTATTGCATCTGCAAAAGCATTTCAACCACAACAGACCGTAATTGAGTTGTGAACTAAACTCGTGCATGGCGGCCTGAACAGCCACAGTGGCCTTGTTGCGGATATATGGTTCAAAATGTTTGAGCAAGACTATATATATATATATATATATATATATATTTGCATTTGCATGAAATCCATATTTTAACACCTGTGACACTCGCAGTTACAAAAGGCACAATACAATCAAAACCACAATTTAAAACTATGAACCTATGAAATTTTTACCTGCTAAACCCGGCTGGCCTCTCTCAAATTTGTAGGTTGGGGGAAATTTGATGAGTGCTTCCCGCATTCCTTGGAAGACTTTCCCAGCTTTCATCTCTGCCCTGAGTTGATCCTTTTCTCTAAGCCAGTCAAAGCATCTTTGAGAAACAAAGTCCCTCGCTTCATCATATGATATACCAAAAAGCCGGTAGTTGAAATCACCAAAAAATACCACCATATCTGCATCAGATAATTCAGGCTTTGCTTCTTCAGAACTGACTCCCATAGCCTACAACACAATCAAGGTCTCATAATTGTTGTGAGTTGTGGTGATGATATAGATCAAAAGAAAAACAATTAACTGAGGTCTAAAAGCAAAAAGACTCACATTTGTACCACGAATCATGTGAACAGCAGTTGAAACACCAGCTGTAACAGAGAGGACCAATGGCAAGCCAGAAGAGTAAAGCAGCCAAAATAAATATGTGGAGAAGGCAAGAGAGCAAGACAAGAACAGGTATGGCACCATACCAGCTGCATTATTAAGTAGGTTGGATGATCGACTGAAGGCCATATTTCGAAAAATGTGATCAAAATCAGCATTGCGACGATTAACTGCTTCCAAATGGGCAGCCAAGTGACAATTCACAAAGCACATTATCCTATCATAGACTCTGATCCTCAAACCCACACCTCCCTGTATGTCATTGTTTCATTTCAAAGTACAAAAAAAATCAGAGCTAGTAAGTGGAAAATTTTATCAGTGCATTTTTTCCAGCCTAGTGTTCTTACAATCAGCTATAAGAGTAGACATATTGCTACATACAAACTCCCAACTCTCATAAAGCATGTACAGTTATACAAATACAGACATTTCTAGTGAAACAAGTTTCAAGTGTCAATGAAATTGGTACAAACCTTATTGCCAATTGCACGTCCAAAGCCGCATGGGACCGCCGCAGCATCAATATCCCCAACATGTGTTCTAAGATTCTTTCTTACCCTAAAAGACAAATTTAAATTCATTATATGAGAACAAAAGAGAGAATAAAAAAGGACATGATAAGCAAGATCTCAGAGGCCTTGCCACTAAGAAGGAAACAGGAACAACATGCTTATTACTTTATTTTATCTCCAACAGGAACAACATTCCTATTCTTTTATTTTATCTCCAACACACTTCCATGTAAATCACTCACCAAAGAGATACAAGCAATCCAGCAAGTTGCCTAGAACCCATACGTTCAAAGTTTTTTCCTTCTTCTAAGGCCTTTCCTATTGTATCCAGCCACCATTGTCCCACTGAACTTCCTTCAAGCCCTACCTAGAATTTGAATATAAGCAGTAAATGCATGCATAAAATAAACAATTCACACAAGATAAATTGTTTCTAAGATTCATATGTAATAGTAACACTTTCTAGAAAACACAAATCACAAAAGAAGAAAAGAAACAAAAATGAAAAAAAATTTACTCTTATAACTGGACAGAATTTTCAGACCCTTCGGTAGTATCACTCTTGTGCAGCAGTAGTAATATGCATAGCTTGTTATTAAACAATTGTGATAGTAGTCCTAGTTCATTCTTTCAAGTTTAACTTCAATAAAGTTGTTGACCTAATGTTGTTAGTCTTTTCAAAAACAAAAGAGGACTTCAAGTTACTGTGATTAATGATCAGACACATGATTGTGTATGTGATTGAAGTATTACAGTTTCTTTAGCTGCAGACATTGCAAGAAAACCAGCACCCATCTCCACTTCTTGCAAACCAACCACAACAATGCCAACATCTGACACAGTGGAACCCAACCACGACATAAGTGCATCCTGTGATGCTCTTCCTTGACCAACATTCCACGTGCCAATCAAAATTCTGACATTGTTCCGTCTTAAGTAAACACTTTCTTTTGCAGCCAATTCTTGTCTTACTATGTTGTCAGCAGGACCTGGAGATGCAACATTCCATCCACGTATGCCACCATGAGTTGCCAAGCTAAAAACATATCGATCACCAACAGCCAATTTAATCACAGGACCATTATGAGCAACCCATCCTGCAATTATATTTCCTTCAAGGTCCAATACTTGGATAATACCACTCACATAGCCAATGTATATTCGCGTTCCAAAAGTGCAGAAGCATTGGACTGCACAAGGATGATGATTAAAATCTTGCACACGGTTCCCATTTCCATCCCACTGCACAAGTAAGCCATTTGTACTTCCACTCCAAATCATTCCATCACTTGTTTGCACAAGTGCTTCAGTTCTTTTGGCATCGTCAACAAATGCCCCTGCTCCCTTGGTTGCAACTCGACGGACAGCATCTGCAGCTCCCATTATAGCGTTACGTGACCGCTGCAGAAAGCTAGTACTCTGGGATTTTTCCTTTTTAGAGTTGGACACGAATTTAACTTTCATTTCATCCTCGACAGCTTGATCCTGCTGCGTGGAAGGCATGTCAGCTCGATTTTCCAGCTGGCCATCAATGTTAAATACTTTCAGAAGGTCCTTTGTTCGAGCATCCCTGTGAAAGATCAACTCTGGAAGTTACTCAAATTTATATCAGATATTGCATATTCTTACTCATGTGATTCATTAGGCCTACGCAATTTGAAAAGCGTCCTTGTTGCAAAACTTAGGAAATGAAACTAGAAGTTATGAAAACAACTTATTTTCTTTGAAAACACCTAGCAAAATTCATTGATACAAAAGAATAATGCACATGGTTTTAAGTGCAAACGCCATAGCCTCACATTAATTGCAATTGTACAATTCATAAAATGAAGCCTACCAGAGTGAGAAAGATAGAGGCCCCGCACACCATACTCTGGCTTTAACATGATCAGACAACAAACACTTCACCTCTTGGGAAGATATGCTGCAATTACCATTGACTGTGACTTGACTTCTGAGATCAATAAATGACCTCTCCACTAATAATGCCGCCATGTGCCTTTCTTCTGCAGACAGAGATAGAGATTTTTCAATGGATTCCCATGGCCATATCTTAATCACACCGCCTTCAGAACCTGACCAAATATCACCTGCATCAAAGCAAGATGAAGAACAATGCTAAAATCAACCAACAAATTATACCTCCTACATGAAAAGCTTCAATTTATATGTATGCCGTGGTTCTCATAATAGGAAAAGAAATCAATATTTGAAAGGAATAACTTCCAAAAAAGAAGAGCCTACCATAGGAAGTTATGACCAAGGCAAGAACAGGACCCTTATGTGCCTGCCATGAGAGGCCTTCCTTAAAGGGAGCTCCAAAAGTTTGATCCATTTTCCAAGAGCGAATCTTCCCATCTTTATGGCCACTCCAAACCAACCTATTCCCATTATCAACAGCCAAACAAAAGGTGGGAGAGGTATCCGCCGATTCATGAAACGGCGCCGCATCTTCGTCGCCCCTTCTAACCTTTCCACCAAGACCACAACCAGGTTCGTAGGCATCCTTAAAGTGCCACACTCTCACCCCACTCTCCTGCCCAGCCCACAATTGCGATTCAGTACAAGCTATGTTTCTCAGGAATTTCCCCACTTGAGTCTCCCTCAATGGATGCGGCCTTAACTCAAGGCAAGGTGGCCGCCCCGGATGAACCGCAGCTCGAATCGGAACCTTGAAGACGCCATTTCCACCTCCGTTGCCTATAAATTCCGGCATCGACTGGCATTGCGGCAAATCATCGCCACCGTCGAGATTATCAATACTCTGAGAGAGATAGTCATCGGCAGCAGTATTGGATGAGTAGGGGAAGAAGTCTTCGTCATCGGAATGGTCATTGTAAAAAGCTTCAATATTCTTGGGCATGCGTTCGTCGTCAAGACTATGCTTGCGGCCTGGACGATGACGGTTCTGAGCGGAGGTGGTTGGTCGGAGCTGTTGGCTATAGGAATGAGTTTTTTTGCGTGGAGGTGGGAGAGAGGCGAGGCCAGCCAAAGCTTCCTTGTCGTCGTCCTCAATGCGATCATCCATGATGGTGATTGAAGAGAATGGAGTTGGTGAGAGTAAGAGAATGATGAAAAAAGATAGATAGAATGAAAATGATGAGAAATGAAGGAGCAGAGAGAGAAAAGGAGGGAAGAAAGAAGGGGTCTGAAGGGAATTCCGGGAGAGAGGGAGGCACGTAGAGGTGGGAATGAGGAGCGAAGAGTAAGGCGTGGCATACTGCAAGCTTATGGACAGCACTCACTGCAAGGTCTTTGGTTATTACCAAGTTTTGCTCGATCCACACGGACTGGAGGAAGGAAGGTCTACGCATTCTTCGTTCTCTCATCTTCTCGCCATAACTTCTATCTACCTTTCGTGCGTTTAAAGGAACCAGCAGTAGCATTATTTACAATTTCCTTTTTTTTTTTTACAAATTAAATTTAATGAAATTACATTCCCATTCCTTTTATTTTAAAAATATACATTTATTTTTTTGATTTTTAAATAATAGAGGTGAATATATGTTAAATAAAGAGAAAGATAAATGAGTATTTATAGAAAAATTAATATATATTTCTAAAAATAAAAAAATATGAATAAAATTACATTAAATTATATATATATGAGTGTAATTTGTCCTTCTTTTTCACTAACAAACATCATTTCAATTAAACTTAGTTATTTAAATTTGGTCTTATTTGAATTTATCTTAAACTACTTCATGTTCATGCATTAGTGAGAAGTATACTGTGAATAATTGGACGTGCAATTAATATTTTTAAGAAGAAATAAACATGATGTTGATAGCCTCTCTGAACTTATTTATAGAGACAGTCCAAATTAGATTGTACAAATTGCAAACCAAATTAAAATTCAATTCGCCTATCCCAAAACATAATTATTTGAAGCATCAAGTGTGAGTTTCACATACTTGAATGTAAATTCATTTCAAATAAAATTAATAACCTGTTAAAATCTATTGGATAATACATGGCTTACACTTTCATGTATCCAGTGAATAATAAATGATTTACTGTTCATCTTTTATCTTGTACATTATCCATAACCTCCTTCTAATATTTCACTATCATACTTTTTTTGTAATTCTAAACTTATGAATAGAACTCATGTCTCATTTTATATAGTGTGGTGAAAAGTAAAAAGAAAAAAAGATTTATATCCCCTTTACATCATCTTTATTACAAATTTTTTATGTTTCGCATTTTTCTTAATTTTATAATATGTTATCAATACAAATATTTATTATATGGATATTTATTATTGATGAGAAGAAAAGCTCAAAGGAAGACTTGCTTAAACTCGAGCCCCATTCGTAATGTAGCAACACCAGTTGGAAGCAACATCTCATTGCCCTCCACATGCAGTGGTGATGACAATGACTACATTTCCCATTGATATCTATCATAATCCTAACTTATTTTACTAGTAAGTTCTTAAAAAAAATTCAAGTTAAAAAATAATAATTTAGAATTAAAACATAAAAGCTTATTTAATGCTCTACTTATAAGTCATTGCTTGGAAAATAACTTTTGACATAAGGATTACTTTTTGGCATATAATTTATATGCATTATTATTATTATTATTATTATTATTATTATTATTGTGATAATGATATGATTTCTTTACTTTTAATGGAAGATAGATGTGAAGCATTTTTTTTCTTTCAGTGTTCATATTTTTTTATTTTAGAACTTCTAGAAAAACTACTTTCTATATACATACTTGAATAATTAAAATGTGTATTTGTAGCTATTTCTATGATTCATAACACAAAGTAAAAGGTGGTCATAAGATCAATGACTCATGAGTACTTATTGTATCTTGAAAATCTTAAAATTAAAGTTATTATTGATTTTGATTTCTGATAAGAAGATTTTGTTCTTATGCTATTTGGATTTGAGAAAGTCTCTATTCTAATGATTTTCTTTTGTTTGATAAATATGTTGTCTTTGAGATCCTTAATTATTTCTAATTGAGAGAATATATCTTATAAATATATTGGTTGTTGTGGGCTCTTCAATCTTCCCTTGTGAAATATTATGTGCCACACTTTTAGATATGAAAGTTTTGGGAAGTGTTAAGCCTTTTTTGTGGGTTAGAGAATCGATTGTTCTCCAAGCTTTAGGGTCAAATGGTATTTTTAGAGATGAGCATCAAACTTTGTGCATTTTCATTCCCTCACACATAGAGAATAACAATGAGTTAGTATAGAAATGTATAAACATGTCTTCTTCTACCAATTTTTGATGAGAAATTATACTAATGAGCATAACATAATTCTTTAGGTCATGTCATTATGTATGCTTGTTATGTCCTCTGTAAAAGACAATCTTTAAGAGTAGTAAGATGAACTAATATATGGGTAATTCTCAAGCATGTTTAAGCACACATTGATATATAAAGAATATTTGGCAGCAATCACACTTATATATAGTAGCATGCCTATCCAATTTTATAAAAATAATATTATAGAGGCTTAAGAAGCATCTTACTTCCCACTTGACCAAATACATTGTGTAAGTGATATGTTAACCTTTCACTACCAAAAACATGTAAAGACATTTAAGCAACTTAGTCATTTAGTATTTATGTGGTTTCTACTAGCTGTAAATGCTAACACTACAGGTTCATCTAGAATTCCTACAATCCTATATGTCTATATATATGTTATTTTTCATGACACTGACCGCTGCTATCTATCAAAACTTGAATTTTCTTGAGAAATTCGAAGGTCATTCGTATTTGATTTATAAATTCGATATTCATGTTGACATTGTCACCTTTTAGCAAACTATTTTTGATTCCACAGTGCTATTTCGTAAGCACAATAAGAGATATTTACCTTAAGTGAGATACTTGTAATGGATTGGTCGACTACTATCATGCTGACCTTTAGTTATGTCTGAACAAGCTGGCACTATTGGAGCCCCTTTTTTTTTTTGTTTCATGACAAGTTCTAGAATACATTGAATTTTAGTGATGTTCAACAATTTCATTATGCTCTTTTTCCCTTTTTGTTTTGCATTATTTTTTATGCTTAATTCTGCTAGCAAATTGTATGGCCGCAACAGAAGCTTGCTGTACGCAATACCATTAACTCATAATATGCTAGACACTTCGGTTAGACATTTTATCAAACATCCTATATGCAATTTAGGCCAACCATTTCCTACATATAGCTCAGAACATGCATGATGCATAACAAAGTCATATCATAGAATCTAATGTTTGTGTTATTACAGTAATGAATTTAACTAAGATTTGCACATTATATATTTAAATTTGAGAGTTCAAGAAGCCATACCTTTGAAAGTGCCGTAGAGATAATGCAATACCATTATGATTGCTTCACCCCTATTACTTTTTAACTGATTACCGGTACTGGTCTTCAATTTAAGAGGTGACCGACACTAATCAGATTTGTCTTATGATTGCGAGGTGCTTTCAATTCTGGTTGCAATTTTGCTTTGTTCAGCCTCAGTTTAGCTAAGCTGATGAGTTGTTGGATGTTTTCCTCAAATTGACCATGAATGTCATTGTTGAGTGCTGTTATGGGTATTTTCTAGACAATGCAAATTGGGCTAGCCAAGGCCTAACAGAAGACTAATTCAACCAAAAAAGGCCTAGACCAAGGAACTGAGATCACTTAGCAGAGGCATTAGCTCATCAAACGTGGGCTGAGGACATTAGACAAGGTCGTAGTGGGAACCAGGCTCATTAAGGAGGACTTCAGCTCACAGACTAGAGTGCATCGTCCCAACCACCCTCTAGGAGACTCACTGGATGAATGTAGCGAGAGCGACTAACATAATCGGCATGTCGTTCAACACAACCCCAGGTCACTAAGCTAGCAAGTTGAACATATGTGTGAAAGTCTAGTCAGCAACTGAAGGCACAAATTCCCAACCGACAGTTTAGCCTCCAAAATAAACACATCACCCCTACCTCCAAAATAAACACATCACCCCTAATAGTCTAACAATGGTTTGCCCAGCATTTACTACTTGACGCCTAGCATTTAATGCCTGATGTGGCAAAAATAATTATTTTGCTATCTGTCGAATTACACTTGTAACCTCCCCTCATCTATAAATAGGGGAGGGAGATCCTTGTGAGAAGTAAGTGAAAATTTGCATGCAGAAACTCTGTCAAAATTATGAGATAGCACTATAATTATAACTCTATTGGATTACACAGCAACCACCATTTAATGACAAATACAAACTACCGTGGATATAGGGACCATATTGGCTTTAGCCGAACCACGATAAAAATCCTGTGTCTGTTGTCCTTTCTCCTTCTTATTCTCATTCTCCTATTTAAACTTATATTCTCAATTTGCAGTTTAGGATATTTGAAAACTGTCCCTGTTGACTAAGATTTGGGTTTATCAAATCAAATTTTACTATCAATATTTTGGCACTAGAAGGAAGGCCTTTAACTGCATTCTCTCTTTCTTTAATTGACTGTCTAACTATGATGGCGAGAGAAAGGACCACTAAAAGTTCTGGCACTATCACTGGACAACCTGACAGTCACATATAGAAACAAGGGGAAATGATACCAGCCGAAGGCTTAGTCTTCCCTATAGTAGGTGCCTCTGCTACCCTAACAATAGGTGCTGCCATTGGTATGGCACCTTTCACTTCCTATCAATTTGTTACCTTTGACACTAATGGAGCTCTAGTGTGGTTCCAACGTCAGGAAACACTTGAAAACACTATGAGAGAGTTGGCCAATATGGTGAGGGCATTGGTTCAGGCATAAGCCTAGGGCGCACAAAGGCAAGTTGAGGTTGTTGCACCTGGAGGAGGACCCCAGCAACCCGAGGCCCAACAAGAGAAGGTTGTGAGAGAAGAGCATCGATGAGCTAGTTCTGTCCACTCATCCAATTCATGATTGAGATCAGAAGTTCATCGAGTCCGTGAAGATGAACAAGAGGATGACTAGTGACATCAAAGCTCACACCAAGAAAGAAGTTCGAGTGGGACCAACCATGAGCGTAGGTCAAATCGCTATTCTCCGGGCTATGAGCATAGTAGAAGGCACAAAACCTCGAATCGCCACTCCCATGATCAAGGGGGTAACAAGAGTCATCGAAACACTAATTGTTGATCTGAGACTCAAGACCCGAAGATTGAAGAGTTGCTAAAGAGGTTCCAGTGGCTAGAAAAGAAAGCCACAGCTCGGAATAGCTAAGACCACTATGAGGAGAGGTCACTTTTCATCCAAGAGATCAAGACCAAGCCTCTTCGTCAAAGATTTAAAATCCCAAACATCCCACTATATAATGGGGTTAGTGACCCCTACAACCATTTAGACACATTCAATATCTAAATGGACCTCTAGACCACAAATCCGTTAGTAAAGTGCCGTGTCTTCCCTACCACCCTTAGGGAGATACCTCGTACATGGCTCAGGACTCTCCCTAATCGAAGCATTCATAGCTGAGAAGAATGCCAAATGAGATTCCTCAGCTAGTACAAGGTGCTAAAAAGGCAGCTTGCATTATTTTGTCACCTTGTGATAGTTTTTCAATGAAAGGATGAGTCACTGAAAGATTATATCATCTAGTTTAGATGTGAGGTGAGCAACGTTGAAAACCCTTTAGACCAGAGCATCCTTATAGTCATTTCAGCTAGGCTCCATAAGGACAGTAAACTTTATGAAAGTATATACGAGTCCCTGGTAAGAGACCTGGGCAAGTTTTATGAGCAAGTGGCTAAGGAGATCAGGGAGGAGACCTTTGGCTCGAAGAAGCATAATCAAAAAGATGAATTAAGTGGCTCCAGCTGGAGTAAAAAGAAGAATAGTAGCAAGAACAATAGAGGTAGCTAGAAAGGTGGATCAGATGGTCAGGTCACAAAGAAGGCCAGGGGTGAGTGACCTCAGTGCCAAGGTTGCCATGATAGCTACAACGTTTTGTCAGATAACCCAGATTAAATTTTTGCAACAGAGAGGGAGAACGAAGACTATGGAAGTCCCAGGCCCTTAAAAGTCTCTCTTGAGCAAAGAAATAGGAACAAGTTTTGTGCCTATCATATGAGGTCGGGTACAATATTTTGGACTACTAGACACTCAAAAATGCCATTAAAGACCTCATCAGAAGAGGTCACTTAAAAGATTATGTAGTTTGACCCTCGGGACAACGACCTCTGCAGTCTCAACAACCAGCTCAGCATCAACGCCAACAAACTCTTGAACATGAAAGGATGCCCTTGATGAGGACCATATTCACCATTCACGGTGGACCACATATCGCAGGAGCTTCAAGAAGGTCCCATGAGCGGTATGTACAGGAGGTGAGACATGTCCTGCTTGCAAGGTGTGCTGAAGCTGGGGGACTAGTAAAGAAAGCTAGGACGAGCTCCGACTACATCATTTTTACTAGTGAAGACACTTGAGGAGTGCACTCTCTGCATAACAACACTGTGGTCATTTGAGCTAGAATCAACAATGCTGAAGTACAGAGAATCATTGTTGATACAGGCAGCTCAGTAAATGTGATGCACCAACAATGCTTTGACCAGATGGATATAAACCCCAACTAGCTCAAGCCTTCTCCAAAACCTCTTTTTGGTTTCATAAATGGAGTTAGATGTATATGAAGAGAGCAAGAAGTGGACCAATGATGCTATAAGGATGCAATCGAAATGAAGGAAAGGAGAAGGAAAATTGATATGGTCTCTGGAAGAGAGCCATGACCCACGAGCTTAACTAGCATGCATTAAGACTTGGAGTCTCGTGAGGTAGATGTTGAAAGGATAACGAGTCCAATAAAAGAACTTGAGGATGTTCAAGTAAATGAGGCAGACACTAAAAGATGCCTCAAATTGAGCAAGAATTTGTCCCCAGGCATGAAGATGGAGCTAATAAAGTTCCTCAAAACAAATCTTAATATCTTTGCCTTGAACCATGAAGACATAGCTGGGATCGATCCGGTGGTCATGTCACATAGATTAAACATCGATCTTCACCATAAGCCAGTTTGCCAGAAGTGAAGGCCAATGATCGCTGAACAGTATAAGGCAGTAAAGGAGGAGGTGGATAAGCTGTTAGTGAATAAGTTTATTCAAAAAGCTTACTATCCCACATGGGTAGCCAATCTTGTTCTTGTAATGAAGAAAAATGGGAAGTGGAGAAATTAACTTCACTGACCTCAATAAAATGTGCCTAAAGAATAGCTTCCCCTTGTCAAGGATCAATCAGCTCATAGATGTGATGGCAGGACACAAACTCCTCAGCTTTATGGGTGCTTACTCAGGATATAACCATATTCCCATGGCCCCATAGGATAAAGAGCACACCTCATTCATCACCGGCCATAGGTTGTACTATTACAAGGTAATGCCATTTGGATTAAAGAATACGAGAGTAAACTATCGGCTATTGGTGAACATGATGTTCAATTATCAAATTGGAAAAACGATAGAAGTGTACATGGACGATATGTTAGTAAAATCTAAGTAAGTCGGTAACCATGTCCGTGACCTGGGGGAAATGTTTAAAATCTTAAGAAAGTATCGAATGAAGCTAAACCCATATAAATGTGTATTTGGGGTCACTTCTAGAAAGTTTCTTGATTCATTATGAATAGTAGAGGGATCGAGGCTAATTCTGAAAAAATCACAGCTCTTATTGACATGAGATCCCTCATTAGGCCTAGAAATATACAGAGCCTGAACGATCAATTTGTGGTGCTGAGTAGGTTTATCTCCAAAGCAACAAATAAATGTGTCCCTTTCTTTGATGTTCTGAAGAAGGCAAAAAGATTTAAATAGATGGAGCAATGCGAGATTGTCTTCCAGCAACTTAAATAGTATCTTGGGTGAGCTCCTCTTTTGTCAAAGCCAAAAATGGGTGAGAAGCTAATCGTCTATTTAGGAGTGTTGCAACACACCCTCAGTGTGGCTCTAATGAGAGAAGAAAGTGGGGCTTAGCTCCTCATTTACCATGTTTGCAAAAGATTACTGGACTCAAAGACAAGATTTCACCCATGGAGAACTTACTTATTTCCTAGTAGTTGGCTCAAGAAAACTACGACCTTATTTCTAAGCGTACAATATAGAAGTGCTAACATAGTTCCCACTCAAGCAAGTCCTACAACAGATGGATATCTCAAGACATCTCCTCAAATAGGCAAATGAGCTAGCTTAGTTTGAAATTGAATATAAGTCTATACTGGTGATCAAAGGGCAAGCTCTAGCAAACTTCATAGCAGAATTCACTAGCCCCATGTAGGAGGAAATAGGGACACCAGAGGTGCCAAGTTAGGAATTATATGTTAATGGGTCGTCCAACGAACAAAAGGTTGGGGTAGGGGTACTCCTTATTAATCTAGAAGGGCACAAAATCCTCTGCATGCTAAGGTTTAGCTTTCAAGCCATGAATAATGAAGCCAAGTATGAAGCATTGTTAGCTGGACTGTGATTGGCCAAAGAGGTTCAAGCTGAAAGAATAAAGATTTTTAGTGCTTCTCAGATCATTGTCTGCCATGTGTGAGGTGAATACCAAGCTCAAGGATTAAAGGTGACTACCTACTTACAGAAAGCCCAGGAGTTACTAAGGTTGTTTCAGCATTGCGAGGTCAACCAGATACCATAAGCCCAGAATGCACATGTTGATGCCTTGGCTTGCCTAGCTACGACTAAGGATGCTAACTTCCTTGGGGCGGTCCTTGTAGAATTGCTCCCGTCTCCAAGCATAGAATAAAAAGATGTTATGATAATAATTGCTAGGATGCCAAGCTTCTAGATGAATTTGATCCTATACTATTTGCAAGTGAGGCCCAAAGATTGCAAGCTCAAGTGGCCAGATATTGCATCTATGAGGATGTGTTTTACAAAAGAAGGTTCTCAACCCCACTTCTAAGATGTATCGATGGCCTTGATTGTGACACCGTCCTAGAGGAAATCCATGCTAGCCATTATACAAATAATGTTGGAGGACTCTCTTTAACCCAAAAGGCTTTCTGGCAGGGATTTTATAGGCCCACATGAGGTTGGAAACAATTAAACTTATCAGAAGGTGTGACAAATGTCAAAGATTCATGAAGATCCTATGAGCCCCACTAGCCTACTTGTGGCAAATGGTTAGTCCATGGCCCTTTGCGATTTAGAGCATGGACCTAATAAGACCACTACCTGCAGCTCGTGGAAATTGCAAACATGCAGTGGTGGCTGTAAACTACTTCACCAAATAGGCAGAGGCAAATGAGCTTGCAAAGATCACTTCTGCAAAGATTAAGAAATTTGTATGGAGTAATATCATTTGTAGATTTGGAGTCCCCAAACAGATCATAATTGACAATAGGACTTAATTCAATAGTGAGTAATTCCTCAAGTTCTATGATGATCTCAATATTACAAAAAGCTTTTTGACTGTAGATCATCCATAGGCCAATGAGCAAGTTGAAGCCATCAACAAGATAATCAAAGATATCTTGAAGACGAAGAGACCAAAAAAAGAGCATAGGCAGATGACCTACTAAAAGTGCTTTGGGCTTATAGAACCACAACCTATAACACTATGATAGAAACTCCTTCTTGATGGTATATGGGTTCGAGGTAATGATCCTGATAGAACTTAAGGTGACATCATAGTAAAGGATCACTTTTAATCTAAAAGACAATGATCAACTGCTTGTTGCGAATCTAGATCTCATAGAGGAGACAAGGGAAAAAGTTCACCTCAGGGTCGTGACCTACTAGTAGCGAGTCACAAGATATTACAATCGAAGGGTTTGAGCTCAAAGTTACAAACCTAGCATTCTCGTTCTATGCCTAATCCTTCCTTGCAGTCGCAAGGCCAATGAGGGGACCCTAAGGCCAAACTAGGAGGGCTCGCACCTCGTTAAAAAAGTTATTGGTCATGGAGCTTATCATTTGGCAGACATAGACAAGACAAAATTCCCTCAAGCTTGGAATGCCAAACATCTTCGCCCTTGCTACTAGTAGAGGCCCAAATTTTTTAAGTTATTCAGAAAATTGTAAAAGCACATAAGTGTTCCCCTAAATTTTCATGTATGTATTTGAGTATTTCTGAATAAAATTTCAATAAAGTCTTGCATAAGAAGCAAGTGATGAATTAGACAATGTTAGCTAGATTGCAATTCAGTGAGGCCTCATCCCTATAAAAATTTTACTAGGTCATGCTTATGGAGTAATCAATTATGGAATTAACAAAAAAAAGGGGGAAGACAAGAATATTGTGGAAATTCATGTAATCTTCCATTCAATGAAGCAAAGTTCATACAAAGTTATGAAGATGAACATAAAGTTTAGAAAGCAAAATTACAAAAGTCCTAGCCTAAGAGGTTGGGCCTTCAGGAGCAAAGCTTCGCGAGGTAAAGAGTCGGTAGGAGGAGTTGTAAGGTCACCCATTATTTGATCTTTAGCAGCTTCCACAGGCTGTGAACCACTCTTTTTTTCGGTAATACCTTCAGTAGGAGGAGCTTTAGCTGTAGACTCTATACCCTTTTTGGAGGAACTGGCTTTGGCCACCCTTTTCTTGAAGCACTCCACAGCTGTAAGAGCCTCCTCACCGAAGAAGGAGAAGTTTAACGCAAGATGTTGCTCCCATAGAGTGTAAAAGAAGGCGACGCTAGTCTTGTACTCTGCCTTCTTTGTTGCTTCCGTAACTAGTGAGGCAGCCTCTGCCTTGACCTTGGTGACCTCCTCCTTCCCATGAGTGACTTCCTCCTTCGCCACCTCCAACTCTTTCATAGCGACCTCGACTCATTGCTCAATTTCCCTGGCTTACTGCTCTGCTGCACCAGCACACTACTTTGTAACCTCAGTCCATTGTGTTGCCCAATTAGCATGTCAAAGAGCCTCATCCAAATTAATTCTTACTTTAGCTAGATCATTAGTTATCCTACCGAGATTCAGTACAGTGGCCTCATAATCTGTCATTTCATGAGATAAGGTAGCCTCAACATCCTCAACCTTCTCCCTCAGCTCTAATACTTCAGCAGTGATGACGGCTAGCTTATCCACTAGACCCTCTTTTTCCTTCTCTTGGGCTTGGAGCACCTCATCCAGCTTCATCATTGTTAATAAGTTTTGAAGAACTAAATAATTGGATCAGATCACGAAGAAAGTAGAAGAACCAAGATAAAAAGATTCTACTTACCACTAGGCTGTGCTGAGATGCATAGCCCACTAACCCCTCGATAGGGAAGTCCTTTGAGTCCAACACCTGGATCCTGTTGTGAGGCCCCAGGATTGTGTTGACATTATTCAGGAAGACATTGAGGTACTCCTCCATCTTAGAGTTAGGTTCAGCTGTTTGCTTTACAGCTTTGACCCTTGATGCAGCTCACTTATGAGTAGTAACCTTCTTCTTGTTAGTGCAGATGGGTGCCCTAGACCAATTTGATTGAGTGCTATGACATCCACAACTACACATTCTGTGGATTAGATATT
>JANHAO010006341.1:0-21467 GCA_026873985.1 Saraca asoca
TCATCCTAAAATGATCCAAGGGCTCGACCCGGTGTTGCCTATACTACAAGTAGTTTAGGTAGCTTCGGTTGTATAAATTTCTAATCTTGATTGGATTTGACAACTGGTCAACGAGTCTTCATGATTGTTTGGCAACCAAAGCTATTGGTTAAAAGCTCAAACCTCCATGCTGTTTAGGGAGGCAAAGAGTTTCTTCCATTCTGGTTTTAGAAGTAGAGGCGTGCATGAACAGGTGGTCAAACTTGATTCAGTTTGATTATTTTTAAAAAATAATGGTTTATTCTAGCTCAATTAAAATTGTACAAAACTTAAATACCTGATTCAAAAGCCAAATCACTTTTATTTTTATTAATATTTTAAGCAAAAATTAAAAATTTTAATGTAAAAATATATATTTAAATAAATAATAGGACATTTAAGTATATAAAATATTTAATTGTATCAAATTAAGCATTTTTGTCCTAAGAAGAAATTAAATGTTACTGAAACTCCTTCATATGTTTAGATTGAACGATGGGAGAAGGTTCAGTGGAATGATGACTTGCAAGCAAAGAAAGTCAACCGTACATGATGGAAATGGTTTGCTGAGCAAGCTTGATGCTTAGGTCAGTATCTGAGCAAAGTTTCAACTAGTGTAAGCAAGATGATCTAAAGAGTGAGTACTTGGTGATATATATAAGTGTCGAGCATTCCAATTAGCATGCTTCTAGGCGAGTGAAGTGTGATCACGTGTCTTTAGTGCATTGGAGATGTTTGTGGGAATCTCGCTAGGTGGTTAATGCTGTCATGTTTATGTTGGCTTAATCACATTTTTTTACCATTTGTCTGTTGAGACAGTTTGATCATGAAGCTTTTACTTGATGTGTCCTTATTTGCTTGACCAAAGGAGTAGTCGATCATCGAGAGGCAACTTGTGCCCAATGTTTCTTTTTACCTAGCTTTGGTCGATCGACCACTAGTTGGATGACTAAAAACCCCTAGCTAATTTAGTATGTCAATTACTTTTTTGTAATATATATTTATATTAATGAAAATTAATGTTTATAATTGGGTCGAGTTAATCCAATTATTTGTGTCATGGCCTGCGTACCATTTCAAATATTAATTAGACCATGAAAAAAAATCCATTAACATTAATGCTTGTTGCGATGTTCCGCGGTTGAGTGAAGGAGGATGGCAAAAAGTCTGAATATATATATATATATATTTAGAATATTAGAGAATGAAGAAAAGAAAAGGAGTCACTACCAATTATTTTTAACGATGTGATTGGAACACCTTAAGAGGTTTGTGTTTCCAAAGTTTAGGAGTTGTTTGGTTCACACAAGAAGTAAGTTCTTGCGGAAAGTTGAACTTTCCATGAAATAAGTTCATATGTGAACTTTTCAAGAAGTATTGAAACTTGTTTGGTGAATAACAAGGAAGTAGAACTTCACAAGAACTAAGTTCCTATGTGATGTTTGATTCAACTAGAAACTTTTTATGAAGTATTATCAAAATGACTAAAATGTCCCACAAAAAAGTTATGCTCTTTTACTAAGACACTGTAAATTTTAAAAGGGTACTTTTGTCATTATTTAAATTTTATAAGGATAATTTTGTATTTTATGTCATTAAAGGCACATGAAGTAGAACTTATCTAGGGGCTGGGTAAGAAACCTCTCATGCTTTGTGGGAAGAAGAATTTGTTAGTAAGTACAACTTCCCTTATTTTTTGAGTTAGTGGTTCAACTAAATAACCTAAACACTTTTTACTTCTCATGAAACTTTCTGCAAACCAAATGACTTCTTAGATTCAGGAGTTGGTTATGTGTAGAGAAGGTGATAGGCACCTTATAAGGAGAGCAATTGCCTATTTGCTCTAATACTATTTTTTAAATAAACTAAAATGGTTGTAGAAGGGTTATTATTATTGAGTTTTTTTTTATGTCCTACCTTAAATTCCATTATATAAAAAATGATATTGATACATGGTCCTAATAAGAATGGACAGTGTAGAGCTATTATTATACAAAATAACATATATGTTTACAACAATTACCATAAAACAATGCTTCAAAAAAGGAAAAAAATTAGATTAATATAGTAATATATTTTAAATAATAATAATAAAAAGGGGAATGGTCGAAGATAAATGCAAAATCTATAAATGAGAATTTTTTAACATCGTTTTGTTATGCTGAGAGAATGTTTACATATTCTAACTTTTGTCATTCCCTCTTCTAGGCATTATGAAAGTAATAGTATGATTGACTTAATTTTAATGGATTTGAATGTCGAATCCATCCAACTTCATGATAGGATTTAAACAAAATAAGTGCTTGGATAATGTTAAGTGCCATCTGATTACACTCGTAATAAGATTACTTAGCTTTAATATTTTATAAGCACAATTTTATTTTAGTTTGACATTTTTTTAAAAATAAAATTATTGTAGCATAAACTAACAAAATGGTCAGAGAAATAAAACAAAGTAAAAATGGAATAAATTTCACTTATTTAACATAGTGTATTCAAATGGATAAATACCTTGTAAAATGTAAAAATTCTTATTTTTGACGTGTCATGTTAATTTTTTTTTTTATGAATTTAATAGGTTAAATTTGTACAATTTTATGATCAACTTTGAACAAAAAATATTACCTCAAGAATAATGGAAACCATATTTATTGTACTTGTAATTAGATTTTCCAACTTTGATCCGTCAAAGGTTTACTACCACATATATTTTTTTAAACTCAATGTGTGCATAAAGATGTGATTTAGATTAAAGATGCGCGTGGAGATAATGTCACATGAAATAGTTTAAATACAATAAAGAAAAATATATAACACATGTGTAATGATTTAGTATATAATAATATTGAGATTTTTATTTATGGAGTTTTGTTGGCTCATTCAATTCAATTTTAAAAATATCTCTCACCTCAAAAAATAACTAAAATAATTTGAACTTTTATTTTTTTTAGTCTATTCCGTCATAAAATATTATACACAAATATACAAGTGCATAAATAATAATTCATAATGCAATGTAATGATTTTTTTCTGAATAAAATAAAATCATAAGATGAATATGTTTAAAAGAAGTTTAACATCTTAATTAGAGGAGAGAATTAAAATATCTTCTATACTCCTTCTTTGCCATAAACGATGCATTTGTTATCCCAAGTTGATAGGATGAAACATACGTGGTCATTGTGCACGTGTCGGTCCCTTCTCATTGCCCCTATTTCTTTTTTTTTTTCCAGCACAAATATTTCCTCCTTTATTCAAGACTTTCCCTTTTTGTTGTTTCTTTCTTTATACCCTTTCTCATTGCTTCACGCATATGCTTTCTCTTCTCTTTCATATACCTAAACATGAATGCACACTTTTCATTTTTTTATAGCTACATAGATAAACTTGAAGATAATAGTAAGGTTAGGTCTTCTCACTCTTTATTCTTTTTACTGAATTTTGACTTCATTTCCTCTCTCTTCATTTGTGATATATTTCTCTCTTCTATTTTTCCTTTTTATTCTTTTACCTATTGTTGACGGTAAAATTTGGTTCGTGTGGAGGACCCAAACTTTAGCTAATAGGGAGGAGTTTAGGGATCCAATATTACTTCCAAAGTAGAGAAGAGGATGGACCGAGAGGAAGAGGGGATGGAGAGACAGCTAGTTTAATGTGGTTTGGCTAAATCTGGGCGGCATCAGACCCTACATCTACGGCGGAGATTTTATTAATGTAAGAGTTGTTTATAGAGTTTTTGGCCTCTCCTTTTTTCCTTACCCTCTTCTAACAATACAATCCTATTTATAGATGAAGGAGGAGTTGCATGCATTAATTACAAACTACAATTGTGTTACATCAAACTATAAATGAAAAAGATAATAAAGATACTATAATTCAGCTACTGCAGATTGTAGGCTATGGGGTGGGCCCTCTTGGTCAGCTATAGACTGAACCTGTTGGCATCCGCTGCTTGGTACTGTTTCGCAAAGTAAGGTGTTGGGTGTCCCGAGCGGGAATCCCTGGCTCAGGGGTGTCATGGGAAACACTGTAGCGAGATAGCGGGCTCGAGTAGGATGCTTGGCTGCTTGGTGAGTGAGTCTTATGACCTTCTCGCTGGATCACTGCCTCGTGAGGCGAGGGTTTGCTTCGTGGGATGGTGCCGGGACACCTTCACTGTGCCGCTTTCTGAAGGGCAAAGCAAAGCTTGCTGAGCGCCTTCGGCGTGCCCGAGGCTATGAGCTCTTGAGGCCATTTTTTTGCATATAACATAAGCCCCCCACCCTCGATTTGCTTTGCGGACCGGGAGTTGTAAGTTTCTGAGGCTTGATTCGTATCTTTAGTTAATGTCCTCCCTTGCCCAAAATGTCCTGTCAGATGTCTTTCCATTCTGCTTTAGGCCATGCTTTCTTCTATTTTTTATTTTTGGCCGTTGGCGTGGCATTGTCGCTTATTTTAGGTCATTGGATAAAGATCAGGACAGATGTCTTATGGATTCTTCAAAGGGCTGAGCAGGTTTTTTTATAACCTGGGGCATTCTTCCTTTTCTCCTCAGAAGAGTTCAATGGAGGAGGCTGAAAAGTCTCTTGAGTTTTGGTGTCTTGGCTTTTGGCGAAACTTGTTGAGACATGAATGGCCTGTTACAGAGTGTCGAAAGACATGGATAGCCCGTTGCACATGGCACCATCGCAGGATCTATCTGGCAGGCTCTTGGGGCATCTTGTGCTAACTTCGGGCCACCTCCTCTGATCGTTGCTTGTGGTGCAGCACTCTGGCCAGCCGACTTCTATGACTTTTTGATTTGCTCTGGGTCTGGCTCAGGGGGACGCATCGGAGGAATATAAGCAAAAGCAGCTTTGGGGTCACTGCTCTTTCCACAGGCACGAGCTCAGTGACCAGCCCTCTACTCTTCTTGCAGGAATGGTTGTGCCGAGTTGTCGAGCTTTTTGCCATTGTTTTTGCACTTCTTCTTTTGATGTAACTTTACCTCGCTTGGATGAGGTCTTTTTGCTGTATGAGCTTTTCTTTTTTCAAATGCTGTAATCGGATGCTTCGTGCATTGTTGTATGTAAACTTCTGATGATAAATGAAATTTCTCTTTTTGGCCAATTAGTTGTGCTTTATTTTTCTGACTATTCAATCTATTGTGAGTGAGGGTGAGGTCGCATACGAGTTGCGACTGACGAGAAATCTGGTGTGCGAACCATGATTCTCTGACTGTATGCTAATTGTGAATGTGTCGTACAAGAGCTGCGACTAGTTCATTATGGCATTCCTACTATATGGCGAGCTGGTCGTCCATCATTTAGTTCAAAAATGCTGTTGGGGTAAGCTCACAAGCTGTCTGACACTTGGCTGCGAGGTAGGCTCTTGGGCTGTTTGCCTCGGCTTCGAGGTAGGCTCTGGAGTTATCTTGCCGCCGGATAGGTTTTTATTTTTTGTTAAGATGACAGCTTGTCGTATAGCGAGGTCACACATAGCAAGCTTGTTGCTTCGCAGTCGAGGAGTTTGTTCTCCAGATCGTATTTCACGAAATGTGGCTCACTTCAGATGTATCGACGGGGTAGGCCTTGGGCTCTGACCCCCAGATGAATCCTTGCAATGGATGTATCGATAGGGTAGGCCTTGCGCTCTGACCCCAGATGAATCCTTGCAATGGATGTATCGACGGGGTAGGCTTTGCGCTCTGACCCCTGGATGAATCCTTGCGATGATGAAGTGAGAACTTTTATCTAGACAATGCTCAACTAATCAACAGTTCACATTGATTCAGCATACAACAATTGGTACAATTAGTCACCATTGATGACAAATGAAAGCTATAAGATCAGAATATGGTTCTGATGGAGGGCTTAGGCTCTTGGGTGGTAACTCGCTGAGCTTGTTGAGTGCGCTCCCTTGGTGGCGTTACCACATAATCCTGTAGTCAGCCTCTTCTGATGAGGTCTTCAATGGCATCTTTCAATGCTCGACACTCTGAGGTGGTGTGTCCAGCCTTATTGTGATAAGCACAAAATCTACTTTGGTCCCAGGGCTTGGCAGTGGCTCTCATCGATCTGGGCCTTTCGAAGTCCTTATTATGCCTTTCCACGATAAAGATTTGATCCTGTGTGTTTGATGGGATGTTGTAGCTTTCAAAGCAGCTTTCAGGTCACTGAGGTTTTGCCTTCTTTGTGAAATGAGGAGTGGGGTTGTTGTGACTTTCGCTACTCCTCCTTTTGCTCATGGTAGGACCACTAAGGCCCACTTTATGCTTGAGTTCCTCCATTTGAAGGTTTCTTCCCATCTTATTTGTTTAATTGCCCGATCATAGAACTCGATGAGGTCTCGAGTGGGGGACTTGTAGAGGCTTCTGTATAGCTTGCCGTCTTTGCGAAGTCCTACTGAGATAGTCGTTAGAATGCTTTCCCCCGAGGGATTCTCCATGAAGTTGGCCTCATGCTTGAATCAGGCCACGTAGTCTTTGAGTGACTCATCCCTGTGCTAGAAAATCATTGCGAGATGACAAGGAGGCGTGAGTTGCTTCTTTAACACTCGGTATTGGTCAAGAAATTTCCTTTGGCACTTTTCCCAGTTGTCGATACTGCGAACCAGGAGGCGCCTGAACCATGCTCGAGGAGTTGGCCCTAATGTGGCGGGAAAGACGTGGCACTTCACCAGGGGGTTGATTGTCTGGAGGTCCATTTGAGTGTTAAACGCATCCAGGTGGTCACTTAGGTCGCTGTTCCTGTCGTATAGTGGGTTAGCGGGCACTTTGAGTTTCTGTGGGAGAGGTTGCATCTCGATCTCCACAGAAAATGGGAAGCTTTCCTTGTAGTGAGGCTGTTGGCTTTGAGGCTGTGAATTCTCTTCTAGTCGTTTGAGCCTATGGAGAACTTCCTCCATCATCCGATTCTGTACCTTAGACTGAGGGGTGGAGCTTCCTGCTTGTTAGGAGCGCCCTAGTTGCTGGCTATCATGATCTTCATGAGTTTCCTTTTGAGCCTCTTCACGAAGCTACTGAGCTGTGCTATGAGCTCTTTTTGTCTCTACGTGCTTTGAGCTTGGGCCTGTGCCAGCACTTTGACAGTTTCTACCAACTCTCTTACCGTGCTTTCGAGTGTCGGATGAGGCTGACCAGGCGTTTGTGCCTCTTAAGTTTCAGGAGGAGCAGCAAATTGTTGGTGAGCCCCTACAATAGGAGTATCCGTTGGTTAAAGGGTTGGAGTGGTTGAGCTCCGAGTTGTTCTTCCTCTGGCCATTGCTAGGCTACAACAGAGACTTCAGAGAGTAGATGGATCCCCATAGACGGCGCCAAAATGTTGATGGTGAAATTTGGTTTGTGCAGAGGATCCAAACTTCAGCCAATAGGGAAGAGTTCAGGGATCCAATACTACTTCCAAAGTAGGGAAGAGGATGGACTAAGAGGAAGAGGGGATAGAGAGATAGCGAGTTTAACGTAGTTCGGCTAAATCTGAGTGGCATAGGACCCTACGTCCACGACGGAGATTTTATTAATGTAAGAGTTGTTTACAGAGTTTTTTGCCTCTTCTTTTTTCCTTGTCTTCTTATAACAATGCAATCCTATTTATAGAGGGAGGAGGAGTTGCATGCATTAATTACAAGCTACAGTTGTGTTACATCAAACTATAAATGGAAAAGATAATAAAGAGACTACAATTTGGCTACTGCAGACTGTAGGCTATGGGGTGGACCCCTTTGGTCGGTTATAGACTAAACCTGTTGGTGTCCGCTGTTTGGTACTGTTTCACCAAGCGAGGTGTTAGGCATCCTAAGCGGGAATCCCTGGCTCGGGGGCGTCATAAGAATCACTATAGTGAGATAGTGGGTTCGAGCAGGATGCTTGGCAAGCGAGTCTTATGACTTTCTCGTTGGATCGCTGGGTCGCTGCCTCGCGAGGTGAGGATTTGCTTCACAGGATGGTGCCGGGACATCTTCGCTGTGCCACTTTCTAAAGGGTGAAGTGAAGCTCACTGAGCGCCTTCGACGCGCCTGGGGCTATGAGCTATCGAGGCCATTTTTTGCATATAACATAAGCCCCTAACTCTCGATTTGCTTTACGGACAAGGAGTTGCAAGTTTCCAAGGCTTGATTCATATCTCCAGTCAGTGTCCTCCCTTAACTGAAGTGTCACGTCAGATGTCTTTCCGTTCTACTTTAGGCCATGCTTTCTTCTGTTTGTCATTTTTAGCCGTTGGCGTGGCATTGCCCCTCGTTTCGGTTGTCATAAAATGTAATTATATATATTATAAGAGAGTTAAACATCCGATGCCCATTTTCAAACAAAACAACTTACTTTAAACTTCTATTGGTTATGGAAAGAGAATATGATTTACTAATATTAATGATAATTAATGGTTAATATTAATAATTCTCGTGCTTTAATTATAAAAGAAATGTAATGTAATGTAATTAATTGTCCCTGCTCGAGCCCGAGTCGTCCAATACGAGCTTGATAACATTGGTCAAAGGTTAACAGTGACCCCAGGATAGGAACCCTAGCTCACAGGATGAAGCACACTGCCTAACTAAAGACTCGCTATGGTCGAACGTTAACCTGAGGCAAGTAGTCAACTTGCAAACACCAGCTTGCAGCTTGTAGGACCCGCCTGTAGAAAGCAACATGCAAAAGCTGATTCACAGTTTGCAGAAGCCAACTTGTAGAAGTCTAAATTTTTAACATATTTATTACTCAATGTAACAGATTTGTAATTTATCAAATTATACTTGTAACCCTCCCTGCCTCTATAAAAAGGGGGAAAATTATTGTAAAGAGAGAGTAACAAAATACAGGCAGAAACTCTGCCCAAAAATAGAGAGAGAATTCTAGAGGCAACTTAGAGAGAGAAAGCCATTTCTAGACAAAGAGAAGCTATATATTATACATTCAACACTCTATAAATATATATCATATACCCAGCAGAAATAAAGTGATTCATGGACTTAGGAATCTAAACAAAGGATTTTAGTCGAACCATGTTAAAAAATCTTCTTTGCCCTTACTGTTTTTCCTCTCCATCACTTTATCTCTCATTTATGCAATCGGATTGCAGTTTGGAGTTTCAAGAACTTATCTAATTGACAAGATTTGGGTTATCAAATTTTACCATCAACAGAAAGAGAATATGATTTTCAAATATTAATGATAATTAATGGTTAATATTAATAATTCTCATGCTTTAATTATAAAAGAAATAAACTGTAATGCAATTAATTGTCCCTTCAAGTCTTATTATCTACTCAATTACAGTTAGGACACATTAGGAGTGAAATTAAACATCTGAGCATCTCTCTTTTCTTATCAAAGCACAAAGAACAGGACTTTAAGTATTTCAGAGGGTACAAAGTAGACTGGTTGGTTGGAAGTATTAGACTTTGTCATTGCTAGGGAGGGTTAATTTGATTAATTCTATTTTATGATGGCTGCGAGTCTACAGTTTGTCAACATTCAGGGTCTTGGAGATAATTTGTTGAAAGTTAGATGCAATCTGCAGATGTTTTTGGTGAAGAGTTGACGACTTTTGTCCAAGGCTTGGTTTGTGTGGTGTACCCCAAAGTTAGTTGAGGGTTTGGATTTTAAAAATTTTAAAGATATTAATTTGTCTTTATTAATAAAGTTGACCTGAAAATGGAAGTTAAGCAGGGTAAGTTTTGGGTGAAATGTTTTTTGTAGCAAGTATTTATGAGGTTAAGGATTGTTAATAAAGGAGTCTCAGGGTATTGGCTCTTGGGCATGGAAGGGAGTGCTTTCTGTAGTCAATTTAGTCAAAACAGGCTTGTTCAAAGTAGTGATCAATGGTAGTTCCATTTTAGCTTTTAAAGAACTGTAGGTTGAAGGCTGTGTACATCATTTTCCTACAATTAAGGAAGGACTAGAAGTGGATGAGAATATGGTAATTTTTTATTTGATTGAGATGGTGGAAGGAAGTCAAGAGTGGAATGCTCATCTAGGGTTGTTCAAAAAGATTCAATCCATTGCTAATTGACTGATTTTAACTAATATAGTTGGTTAGTAGTGGTTAAAATTTTTAAATAAGTGGGTTTGGGTTGAAATTTCTGAATATTTTCTATGTTGCGATTTATTAGACTTTTTGACTTGTATGGTGTAAGTTGAGAAAAAAATTTCGTCAATAAAGTTGAAATAGAACTATTTTTGTGGGTGATATTTTTTTTACAAAGATGTTGGTAGGAGTAACGTGTAGGGTTAGGCTACGTTGGTGGTGACAACATGGAGATCGAAGATGTTGGCCTTGCAACATTGCCAAGTGTCACAAGTTAGACTTATGAGCCAAATTCGACAGGCAAATGTGCTCATATTTGGATGAAATACGACAAAAAAAAAAATCAAGCATGAAGAGAATATCATGTGGTGCGAATTTGGCAGTAAATGCACTTATAGATTATTTTTTTGAATTTTTCACTTTTTGGGGGTATTTGTATTTTTTAGCATGGATTATTTGTCTAGTACGCGTAAATAAGTACATGGTTATGATCCTTGCATTTTTATCTTTGTGTCCATATGAGATGGCATGTCAGAACCTTTAGGAGTTAGGAGAAAAGTTCTTGTGTCAACTGGGAAAAAGTATGTCTACTCTGGCAATCGGGATTTTGCTTATAATGCTTTTGAAGGGGGTGAATTGGTGACCTAGTGGGCACTGTGACTTGGGTTAGGAACAAAGTGTGGAGCTTAGAGATACTTCCCTTGCACACTTAAAACTATGTAATGAGGCATATACTAATAAAATGGAGTTGTCTTTCTCCTTATTTTTTTTTTAAAAAAGCCCTTCTTGATATGCATTAGAAACTTCTTATGTGGCACGTTCTTTGAGACTTGATATGCGCTAACGCTTCGACTACATGCTCATGTTAGCTTGTGGAGATGTTGTGCATTGGATTTTGGTTGTATAGGCGACAAAATCCTTAATGCCTTGAATATTTATCTAAGTGATGCTCAAATTTATGGGAAGGCTGTCATATTGGCCAAGAGTTGGCATCATGCACCGCATGGTTTTGATTGGAAAGCTGCCAGCCTGTGACACCAAGCCAAGCCAAACACGTTGGCCTTGGGAATGATGCCAGACTTGTCCTACCAATTATTTTTCTTTGGGCTGGCGACCAACATCTTGCGAGGCCTGTCCTTTGCTAGTAATTGTCGTGTTTCTTTTTTTTCTTTTCTTTCTATGCACCTATGCCATCTTTTTTTTTGGCTTGGCAAAACATTTTGCTAGGCCTGTCTGTTCCTGGCAATTGCCTTATTTTCTTTCTTTTCTTTTTCTTTCTATGCACATGTGCCATCTTCTTTTTTTTTTTGCCTTGACATCTTTTCTCTTTTTTTTTCCTTTCTCCTGCACACTAACATCCATGTCAATCTTTTGCAACATGGATGCGTGCTTTTTTTCTTTGGTTGCATGCTTGTTGCTATTGCACAATAGTGTGTCACACATTATTGTCCTGTGAGCATGTCTCATGCATGTTAAATACCTCATTTGTATTCCCTTCTTGCATGTTCTTCTGCCTTTCCTCCATTTTCTTCTTTTGCATTTACTTGAATTGAAACTGAAGCTTGTTCCTTCTTCATTTCCTATTTGACAAAATTTTGAGGTAAGTTTTTCACTCTTATGTATCATTATTTATTTTTTAAGAATGTATTGAATCTATTTATCTATAGTTATGTGTCGTTATACACGATTACTAAAATATTAATTTGAATAATTATTATACATTATCCTGTGTAGATTTTTTTATGAGAAATTAATTATCTATCTTAGTTGAGTAGTGAATAGCTTTTACACTAGAAATTATTTTGTTATCAGCTAATATTTATGAGAAAGTTAATTTTCTAATGTGCAGTTTTAACTATCTTGTATTTACGTTAGATTTTTAGTATTTGAATTTCTTATTCATGGCAGAATTTTGTGTATGTCGTATGTGTCATGATTTTTTTTTTCATATGGGAGTTATGTTATTTATTTTAAGTAGTTAGTAAGGCTTACATTAGTATTTGTTTGATTAAAATTAAATTTTTGATGATGTAGAAAATGGAAATCTTAATTATAGATGATGTAAACAATTAAATGGATTACTTATTTTATTTTGTAACATGTGATATGATTGAAGTTGTTGTTTTGATGTTCTAAATTTGTGACCTAAAGTTGTAATTGTAGTCAATTATTTACTGTCATTTTTAATTTGATTTAATAAAATGATTAGAAATATATATTTATAATATTGTTTTTCTTGATAATCATAGTAGGATTGTTATTTTTAAAATATCTGATAAACATACTCAAATTCTTAAATCCTGAGAGATCGCTTATTGCTTCGATTACAATACTAGCCTATTTTAGAAGCAATATGGTGAGGGGATAAGGTTAATAATACTAATAAAACTTGATTATTTAAATAAATTGTTTAATTTCTCAGTTATTTTCAACACCTTACTCCCAATTTTTTTATATGTAGACCAATTGAGTGCTCCACTTAGAGACTTAGGTCACATTCTACCCCCTGACCTTTGAATGGATCCTTATCTTCATTTAGCAAGATTCTATAGTGTTTCTAGAATTAGACACATAAACGTTGATTGGCCCCTAGCGCACTTGTTGAGAGATGACAATCGGAGACACATACGTCTTATACATCACAAGGCGAAATGACAGTGACATTGTAAGATGTAGAAGTCTAATTTAGACTCCTTGTGGATGGTGTAACGGTGATTGGCATGACCTGATTGTCGTGGTATGTAGTGTGTGAGCTATTGTTAGGTGATGTTTCACCAAATGAGCATTGTTTCATATGTGATAAAAAAACTTAGCCTAACATGGTTACGAGAACGGTTTGATGCTCTCTCGAATAATATCAATGAGGAGACTGTGCAACAATACACACACGCCTACATATTAAGACTATTAGGTGCAATATTATGTAAAGACAAGTCGACCCATTATGTGCATTTGATGTTTTGGCCCCTGTTAGCCAATTTACAAGATGCAGGGAGGTATAGTTAGGGGTCAGTAGTCTTATCATAGACTTATAAAGAGTTATGAAAGGCATCCAAGGCAGAGTGGAATGACATTCCTAAATGCATGTTGCGAGTCTAGATATGGGGTTGGGATAGATTCCCAAGCATTGCACCTGTTAGGAAAGGTTGGTTGGATTTAGTCCAAAAAGAGTTAATGCCCTTAGCTTTCAGATGGCACGATGCTCAGGACACAACGACAACTCTGAGCCATATTTAAGTGTGTTTAGGGCTTCACTTGATCACCTAAAATTGGACTAGGTATGAATAATTAACCTTATTAAATTATTGTCATTTATTGCATGAATTTTAATTTCTATTTCTGGCATTGACTGTGATTATAGTTTATGAAGACAGGTTGTTTAGGAACCTTACAAACGTGATATGTTGGTGTTCATATATGCCTCTAATATGTTTTCACATTGTTGAGTGGCACAACATGGATAGAGTAATGAGGTAATTCGATTTTCAACAACCTATAGCCCACAACTCAGATGTAAATGACATTCTGCACGAATACACACTATAGGGTAAAAAAAATATTAGGACTAGGTTGTTAAACATGAATGATGGATACAACTTTGGAACAATTGACAACAACGAATCCTAATGGAGTGGTAGTATAAGAACCATTGCACTAAACAATGAGTACATGTGATCATATAAATAGGTTACAAGACGTTGGATTGCTCTAAGTGGTGTAATGGAGGATTCAGTGGTATGATGTACTATGTTTAAACCAATTGTATAAATTGAATTGAGAAATAATAATTAGTAACTCCTTTCTTCTACTTATATGACAGGCTAACCTAGGAATGGAGTTGCAGCATTTGGCTTTCATTGATCTTAAGTGCAAATCATAGCCTAGGCTTGGATAGATCAGTATTGACTTAGTGGATATTACAGATGAGCATCATAGATTCAAAGCCCATCATCCTCACATCCTAGTTCCATTGTCTGATGTTTAAAGGCCAGCAGTTCATGTTGATCCAATTGCTGGAGATAGACGTGCCTACAGAAGATGCCGACAAAAGAGGAGTGTGCCAATAATGTGGGACCTTCACACATTATAGTTGTTTGGGCATATGATGAGGCAGGCACATCATACACGACATATGTTCCTTCTTTGTCACGACATACGTATAAAGAGGGATATGAATTTAGTTCGACATCATATGGTGAGGTAGACTCGTCATACGTATCACAACCCCGAATCCATAACCATATATGTATGGTGGAGAGCTTTTTCATAGGTTTCCATAGCTACCTTTACTTTCACTGCTAGAAGAAGGCTCGAACATGTTTTTGGGTTGGTCAAGTTTCTCCTTTTCATCACATAACGTTGAATTTGATGTACTGCGAACAACTCCATCCTTGGCCTATACTTATGCACCAGTAACGGAGTCTCTAGCTAGCCCTCCACGTCCAACCCGAGTGTAGCCTAGTCATCGAGCCCACAATGTAAGAGTTCGTTGTGACATAGGTAGATGTATGATATGACACATAGGGCATCAAGAATGTCCAACTCGGCATTGGCAACATTAATATGAAAATGATTCAGATTCGAACTAGGGTAAATGTTGTTCTCTGCTAGATCATATAAATGTTGTTGTTTGTAAATGTGTTTGTCTGTAAATGTTATTGTCTGATGTTGTATTGTTCCACCCGTTTATGTTTTGACCTATTATGACTATATTAATTAATTATATATGTATTCTAATATAATTTCATGCATAATAACTAGTAGACAATATGTATCTATGTCCAGACTTAAATTACATCAACAGTAATGAAGTGTTCTATTGACACATTGCATTTCAATGACATGTCAAATAAGAAGATCTCATTATTTATAAACATTACCAAGAATGTTGTAATATATGCGTGAAAAGATATCGTTACATTTTAATAAAATCAGCAATTAAAAAACATACAACCAAGGAAATTACAATACAACCAACCATTATTTAAATAAGGAATTGTTACATTTAATGAAATAACTACAATAGTTTGATACAGTGCGTTTACAATGACTATATTGGGGGGAATTATTACATTTTATGCCTAATGCCTAGAGTTTTCTCCAACTATGGCAACATGATTGGGATAATGCTTACGGTTGAGGCTAGTAGAATGATATAAACTACACCGTTGTCTTTCTTCCCCTTCTTCGTCACTTTGCTCTCCTAAGTCCATCTCATTCCAAATATGGATAGACCTCTGTCAACCATTGTCTCTTAGTCTAGAATAATCAAGCAATAGTGTAGGCCCAGCAACCTCTGGCCAATAATCTTAGTGTGGTACCAACCACCATACACCTCAATATATATTGATAAGAGAGTCCATCTGATAAATTAGGTGTATGTATTGGTAGAAGTCTATATGAACAATGTGACAAGATACAATAACATGTGAGCATGAAAAGTGTAGGTGCTGGAATTTTCCACAGTTGCATCTCCTTTGGTTGAGGTTAATAATCTGTGTGTTACCTCCTTTGTTGGTGCGTGCATCAAATTTGGTCTCTACTTGGAAAATTCTAGTAAGTCTGTCATAAGTATGCATTAAGAAAGTACTAACCTTTTCGATGCTTTTCTACAGAGCAACTGTAAAGTCATTGTGTATATATGCCTGACTAAAATTCTGTCATCGACTTTCTAACCTTGTGCAACGAAGTAGGCCATTAACCGGTAGAAGGTACTTTGCACCAACGTAATGATGAGAAAATTTTGTGTGCCTTTAAGAACACCATTGACTTCTTCTTCTAGGTTAGTTGTCATGTGCCCAAAATGCCCCCTGTCATCAAATGTTTGTGCCCACTTTTCTTTTGGAAGTGCCTCTACTCACCAGCCTGTATCAGCATTCAGGGACCACAACTTTGTGAGTTTGAACTCATACTTCCTTAGCTGCTTTTTGTACCCTGTAATAAGGATTACAACAATCAAAATAACTCATGTGAACTTAACATAAGCATATATAGTGGTAGGAAATGGTTACCCATATTTGTAATGTGTTTCTTAAGGGATGTATTCCTAAAGTGTTTATTAAAGTTACTGACCATATGGCAAATACAAAATCGATGGTGACTATGAGGTGGCTGCTATCCAAATGGCTTATCCTCCATGATTGCAATAATCTTGTCATGGCGATTGAATAATAGGCATAGTCAATTGACATTGGTGACATGTATTCGAATCATACCCAAGAACCATGACTAACTAAATTTGTTCTCGACTTCAATAATTGCAAATGCAACTAGCAATACTTTACGATTTCCATCTTGTATGGTTGCAATCAGTAGGTTGTACTTGAATTTCCCATACAAAAAAGTTTCATTAATTTGTAGCATTGGTTTACAGAAAGGAAATGCATCAATACAAGGTTTAAATGCCTAAAATAACCTCTCGAACTTCACATCGTTAGGGTCAAGATATTATCCTTGATATAAATCCCTAGTTTGCAATTGCATGATGGTCCCTAAGTTAGCTTGTTTCATTGTTGCCAACCACCTTGGCAACTGGTAATACGAGTCATCCCAATTATTATATATTCGACTAATAGCCTTCCATGTTTCTAGCCAAGCCTTTTTGTACGAAATTTGGTAAGAGAACTATGATTTTATCATCTGTATTATCTCAAACACAGTAAGATTTGGTGTGATTCTTACTTGTTCCACACAATATGAGGCAATGAAATTAGAGTCCATTTGCATGTGATCTTGTGTAATGCTAGTAGCGACATGAGTGTGGGAACCATTATATCTTTTGACAATCCAACAATCTTTCTTTAAATTGAAGCTTGCCTTTAGCCACTAATCACATTCTGTATTGTATTTTGTGTAATACACATCTATAAATGTTGGTTTTGACTCTCGGCCTGTAATTTTGGTGCGTACTAATTGCATATCGTTCCAAGGCTAATAGGACATCTTCCTTGCTCTTAAATTCCAAACTAACATAAAACTCCTGCTCATTAGTCTGAGTGGAACCAGTTGATGTTTAAGCTTATCTAGAGCTTCCCAATTGACATACAACATATGTGATAATGGAGATACATATGGTCGTAATAGTTCAACAACTCCCTCCTCCTCCTCCTCAACTCTATGGCCATATGATAATGATTCATCATCATTCTCAACATCTTCGTACTAGCAATATATGCTGGGGGGTTTGGATACTACTAGTCATCACCATGCATTATAGTAGTCACCACACCATGGTTTGATGGGCCACCAAAATTAGGGATAGTGTGGCAGCAACTTTGTTGAGAGAGTATTTCCACGTATTCAGAATTCAAATTTACTGCCTCAAGACCATTATCTCAAAGTTGATACGCCATATTAGTCTCTTCATTTTTTGTATTATCCATTTTAAACTCGACATATAATTCCAATACACCAAGGTTGGGAAATTGATTATGACAGCAAGACATGGTACTCACATCATCATTATCAAGCAATTTAAAGCATTGGTAATGCATATTATTGTGACATGATGTAGGGAACCTATACGTAATGGAAGAGATATGTCTCCTGACTCCTACTTTCAACTTTGACATAATTTTCTTCCTAATATTATTTAATGTTGAATTCATATTTAACTAAAAAGCTCTTGGATTTAGGCATTCAAAGGTTAACCCTTCCTGATCATCGTATATTTTTTCATTACTGTAAACAATTATGATTGATTGTGCGAGTATTTTTGAATCTATACAATCATAATAAAATTAGTGTAAAATAATTAGACAATATGTCATAAATAATTATATATTGGCCATAATTTTAATAAAAAATAAAATTTTCCTATGAATAAAAAATTTAAATACTAGAATTTCAAAAAATTATATATCCCTAATAAAATTAACTTCTTCACAAACAGTACCAACTAACATAATAAATTTCAATGTAAAAATGGTTTTAACTTAACTAGTCATATCACATGTTACAAAATAAAATAAGTAATCTATTTAATTATTTACATTATCTACAGTTAAGATTTCTAATTTTTACTTCATCAAAAATTTATTTTTAATCAAACAAATATTAATATAAGCCTTACTAACTACTTAAAACAGAATAAATAATAAAATTTTAGTATGAAAAAAATTCATGACACATACTACATACATAAAATTCTGTCATGAATAAGAAATTTAAATGTTAGTAATCTAATGTAAATACAGGCTAATTACAAACCACACCTTAGAAAATTAACTTTCTCATAAATATCAATAGATAACATAATAATTTCTGGTATAAAGGCTATTCACTACTCAATTAAGATAGATAATTAATTTCTTATATAAAAAATTTATACAGAATAATCTATAATAATTATTTAAATTAACATTTAGTAATCATATAAAATAAAACTTAATTATAGATAAATATATTTAACAGATTCTTAAAAAATAAATAATGATAAATAAAAGTATAAAAACTTACTTCAGAATTTTGTCAAATAGGAAATGAAAAAGGAGCAAGCTTCAGTTTCAATTCAAGCAAATGTAGAAGAAGAAAATGGAGGAAAGATAAAAGAAGATGTAAAAAGGAAATACAAATGAGGTATTTAAAATGCATGAGGCGTGCTCACAAGACAATAATATGTGACACACTATTGTGCAATAGCAACAAGCATGCATCCATTTTGCAAAAGATTGGCACAGATATCAATGTGCCAGAGAAAAAAAAAGAGAGAAAAGATGTCACGGGTGTGCAGGAAAAAAAAATAAGATAGCCCAGGGGAATAGCAACACCTTGTCAAGCCAAAAAAAAAAGATGGCAAGTGTGCATAGAAAGAAAAAAAAAAGAAATGAAACAAGACAATTGTTAGGAAGGGATAGGTCTAGCCAAAAAAAAAAAAGATGGTATGGGTGCATAGAAAAAAAAAAAGAGAAAACAAGGCAATAACCTGTAAGGGACAGGCCTCAGAAGATGTTGGCCTTGCCAGGGCAAAAAAATATAAAAAAAAAACAATTGGTAAGACAAGCATGGCAGCATTGCCAAGGTGAATGTGTTTGGCTTGGCTTGGTAACATTGTCAAGGTCTATGTCTTTGGCTTCCATGTTGTCACCACCAATGTGGCCCACCCTTACACGTTACTTCCACCAAAGTCTTCCTAAAAAAAAAATAACCCACGAAAATAATTTTACTACAACTCTATTTATGGAGTTTTTTTTCAACCCAAACCATACAAGTCAAAAAGCTTGATTTATCATGGGTAGTGGACTCTTTGACTGCATTAAACTAACCTCGACCAACTAGCAAATAAAACGATGTCGTTTCATCTAATTTCCCTATTTGGCTACTAATATCACATTGGATCTCCCATTCTATTTTGTCTTCCTTTCTCATCTTTCCCCATCTTGAAACTTTAGCAGAATTTCTTTATCATTCCTTCAATCACTGTCTCATCAGATACCTTTGTCAACATCTTCGTCATTGGACTAAAGCCATTTAGAGAGAGATTTATGCAATTGCCAATAAGGAATAACATTGGTGTTTGAGTGGATTGGTAATAAGGTAATTCTTTGCTATTCCATCTAGAGTTTGTAGTTTTCACTAAATAATTTAGTTAATAATTTAGGGTTTTTACAATTTTGTTTATTGAACAATGTTAATTTGTTAATATTCTTAATTTTTTTATGATTTATTTGACTAACTGAATGATTGATTTTTTTTTTTAAATTTGTTTGGGTTTATTTGTACTATTTTTTTTTTCTTATCTATCTTAATTTTCTTAGGGTTTATACTAAATAATTTTTTGTTACATATTGGAAAAATCATGTTCTATTATGTAGTGGAAATAATCAAATAATGTTATGAATAATGTTCTTTTTTTTTTCTATTTTTTGATGTTTATATTAGCAAGGTTTTTTTTGGAACTATTGGCTATCGAATAACATTTTTTGATACATAATTCACTTGCACAACTTCTAGTTTTTGGCTTTTTGGTTCAATTAGGTTGGTGAATTAATGGTACAACATAGCCGGTATAGTATAGACACAAGTGTATAGAATAGTGAGAACACATATTACATAGAGCTTTAAATTAAAGAATTTTCTGCACTTATTTCATGAATTCAGATTTTCTCTAAATGGCTTATGCAGTTGTTACTTGTTAGTTAGACTAGATAGTACAACCTTTGCTGAACTTAAAAGTTTAGGCTTCAAAGTTCTTTTATTTCAATTTTCTTTTGATAAATATTTAGTGTATTTTTAAGTTTTAATAGTGTCAGATTGTGAATGTTTATTACCTAATATGGGATTTTTTTTTTATCATTATGCTCATTGTTTAAAGTGCGTTTCTATCATGTTTTATCATTATCAATTTTTAACAGTGGAAATGGCTTAAATTGGGCTATTTTCTATAATGTTGGACCTCTTTTTTGCTCAATTGGACCTCATTTCGTAAAAAAATAAAAATCATAAACTGACATTAACTGGTTTTAATCGATTGAAATTGTCTAATGTAGTTTAAATCAATTTGCATAGGATGTTTCAATCAGTTATAAGTCATTCAAAGTGGCCAAAAGGTAAAGTCAATCAGGTGAAATCAAGCTTCAAAACCTATCCAACCTGACCCATGATCACCTATACTTTACCTAACTACCTACTTCTAGTGAATTCACAACTAAATTAACCTATTGTTTTATTATATCTACTTAGGCTATTTAAAGCAACTCAAAGATATGGAGAAAATTATGTGAAATGGAAATTCATCACAGGCTTAGGATGATTTTATGGCAATTTACTAGTGATGTTTTGCCTACCAAATCAAGAACAAGGGCTTTTTAAAATGGGGGGAGAATTACTTATGTCTTCTTGGTTCCTTAGAAAATGAGATTGAACTCCATTTGATGGAAGGCTACAATCTGATCCAAGCCTTGTGGTGTTGCCTCAAAGGGATTGATATCATTCTTCTGCAATCTCATTTTATAATGGAATCAGTCTACTTATTGGTGGTTGGTAGACCTCATCAAATGTTGATATGTGGAGACAGTTATGTGCCATTACAACATTTATGCTTAAATAGGTGTGGGGAGCTTGGATTAATTTGATTCATCATTGTAAAACTATTGATGTCGATTATGTTGCCTTGAAGATTTTAGTTGATCTCAAAGAAGAAGAGTAGTGACCTTAACGTTGGCAACGGGTACCTAATGCTCTGTCACATATGATAAGTCTAATCCTAACCCTTAAATAGATTTTGCCGCTTACCAATTCATTCAAACTGAATGTTAATGTTACTTAGTGTAAATGTCAATCAACCACAACGATTTTAGCAAGGAACAATAATGGACTGGTGCTAAGGTTTTGGTTTGGAAATTTGAAATGTGGCTCCTTTCTCTTGGTTTAGTAATTTAAGTGAAGGAATTTGATTAAATCCATAAATGTAATATGCACAAAAGAATATCACATCTTAATCAAATCCTATATTCTCAAATCCCACATTGA
>JANHAO010006342.1:0-21480 GCA_026873985.1 Saraca asoca
GAAATACAAACCGAGAGCAGTATCTAGAACAAAACATAAAACTAAGACAAAAATATTAAGAAAACATAAAATACTATTAACAAAATGAACTAAAATCATCTTATTTTCATGTACTTTTTCCCATTTATCATCCAACTAAATGTACATTCAGAGTAAGATTAGGAAAGCTCTTAGGATTTGTGATTAGCCAACAAGAAATTGAAGTTAACCCATATCAAGTTGAGCCATCATAGAAATGACAACTCTGTGTACAAAAGGAGAAGTTCTGAACTTTTTAGGAAAACTAAACTACTTTGCAAGATTTATATCTCGGTTAATAACCATCTGTGAGCCAATACTCAAATTATTGTGTAAAAACTAAACTATTGAATGCAATGAAGATTACCAAGTGACATTCAAGAAAATTAAGCAGCATTTGGTGGAAACACCAGTTTTGGTACCATCCACACCTGGTAGACATCTTATCATGTAGTTATCTACTTTTGAAAAGTCTATAGGTTGTGTGTTAGGACAACATGATAAATCAAGAAGAAAAGAGCAAGCTATACACTTTTTAAGCAAAAAGTTCATGAGTTATGAGGTTAAATACTTGTTACTAGAAAGCACTTGTTGTGCTTTAGCATATATAGCTCATCATTTGAGGCAATTTCTATTGTATAATACCACATGATTAATATCCTAGATGGATCCTACTAAGTATATCTTTGAGAAACCTGCTCTTTCTGGTAGGATTGCAAGGTGGCAAGTACTCTTTTCATAATTTAATATTGTCTATGTCACTCAAATGGCAATAAAAGGAAGTGTTCTGGGTAATTCTTAGCTAATCAACCTGTTAAAAACTATGTATCAATGCAAAGTGAGTTTCCTAATGAAGATATTATGGCCTTGTTTAAAAAGAAATAAGGCATTAAATGTAATACATGGAGGCTATTGTTTGATATGGCATCAAATGCATTACAACACAATGTTGATGTAGTGTTAATTTCCCCTGAGGGAAATGTTACCCTATTCTTAGCCAAGCTATGTTTTGATTGCACACATAATATGGCTGAGTATGATGCTTATACTATGGATATTCTTACAACAATAGATTCAAGGATCAAAACTTTAAAAGTATAAGGGGATTTAGCATTAGTAATCCATTAGTTAAATGGAGAATAGTAAACTTGAGATGTCAAATTGATTCTCTTTACCATAAATACATAATCAAATTATGTGCACACTTTGATGGAATCACTTTTCATCATATTCCTCAAGAGCATAACAAGATAACGGACACTTAAGCAACCATGTCTTCTATGTTCAAAGTAAGTTGCAATGATAAGAAGCATCTTATTAGGATCAAAAGGTGAGATTCTCAAGCATATTGCTTAAATGTTGACGAAGAGCTAGATGGGAAGCCATGCTATCATGATATTAATGCTACATCAAAAGTTAAGGGTACTCATCAAGAACTTTAAAAACTGATATAAGAACCATAAGAAGAATAGCAATGGACTTCTTCCTAAATGGAGACTTGTTGCATAAAAGAAATTTTGGCACGATTTTACTAAGGTATGTTAATGCCATAGAGGTAAAAAAGATAGAGGTTTTTTGAACAACACATGTAAATGGGTATGCTATGGCAAAAACAATTTTAAGAGTAATATATTATTAGACAATAATAGAGGTATTATGCTTGAAGCATATCTACCTCTCATAAATGAGGTTGAAGTATTCTTCTATGAAAAATGAAGTGAAAGTACATAGTATGCCTAGTACAAGAATAAAGTAAATGAAGTCTTTTCAAGAATTTGGTGAATGCTTATGTGATCAAACTCATCACAATTGGTATCATAATTTAAGATGATGGGATGACATATGGGGGCAACTAACACCACTTGTTTCAGAGCATATTGTTGAAAGATTTAAAATCACTAGTTTAGAATCCCTTATAAAATTCACTACATTTGATATCTTTTAACTTCAAATGTTAAAAGGTTTTGTTAAATAATTATCAATCTCTAATCTTTGTTTCAATAATAATATCCATTGTTATTCTATTCCTCTAATCATGCATCTTTATACTAAGTATGCAACAAAATACTAAAGACCATTTTATACATCTAAATGCATCTGAGATCACATAGTGGAGCAAATGAAATAAACATGGTTAAGTTGAACATTAAATAAATGAAAAAAATCATAATGAGATATTTTCACCCCAATAGACAATGAAGCATTGGATGGTGAAAAAATTGGATAAACATGATTGAAAAATCAAGACTCGATATTGTCCACACATTATCTTGGTAAAAAAAAAAAAATCTTCCAAAGGGGTGGAAATGAAGTCTCTCTAAACTCAGGGAAATAAGACTTTTTTTCTCATGCACTACACTGAGCATGTTTACATTAAGGCATCTTTGTACAATTTACATTGTTGTTGTTAAATTGAAACTAGTTAAGTTGGGTTGAGCATGTGTCAATCCAGGTCATTTATTTTTCATGTGATCAAATTAAGCTCAGTTAAGTTGTGTCAAGCTTATGTCAACACAAGTCATTTAGTGTTCTTTTTATTAAGTTGAACCTAGCCAAGTTGATTTAAGCTTATGAAAAATGGGTCTTTTACATTTCCATTGTTGAATCAAATCTAGCTTTGGTGGGTTAGAACCCCTTTTATCCCAATCACTAAAGATTTGTTTTCTTTCTCTTTCTAAATCCTTATCTTTTCTTTTCCAATCATTTCAGTTTTCCTCCTATTTATCCTTTATCCTTCAACCTTCCTCATCTAACTTATCTCTCTTCTTGACTCCTTGCTTCCATCTTTCCTAAATTTGTTTGATCTTATCTTGGGTTGCCATTTGATCAAACACCACTTTTTCCCACTCTTTATTAACAAAAATGATTGGAGTACTTGGAAAAAGAATATAATGTGCTATCAAGGATCAAAACAAAAAGGAAAAATAAATCTTCATCAAACCTCGTGGTGTCTATCAACATTCTTAAGAAAGCTTAGGTTTTGAAATATGATTAGGTTGCAAATATGTGATTTGTTTGTTTTAGTCATTCTCCTTGTCATTATATTTTTTTTTGAAAATATATTTTATATTTTTACGTGTTACCTGAAACATCATGACCTTTGTCCCTGGTTAGTAGTGGATCAATAGGGGAAACTCTATTTTTTTGAAGAATATGTGAAAAAATCTTATAAATAGTTCTATATGATTATTATTTATTTATCCTTACATCTTATCCTTTATATGTTCTACGTCAGGCCTAAGGGAGATCTCTCTCTATGTTAGTCTTCTTCACTAGTTACATGCCCAAAATCATGGCACAACATTAGGTTATTTATTTTCTCCCTGTTAAATCAAACCCAGTCAAACTGGGTTAAGCCTATGTCAATCTAGGTCATTTACTCTTATATTGTTAAATTGAACCTAGTTAAGTTAGTTCAAGCTTTTGCTAATCCAAGTCATTTACTCTCTTATTGTTAAATCGAACTTAGTCAAGCTAGGTCTAGCTTATGTCAATGCAGGTCATTTACTTTGATCATTGTTAGCTCGCTAAGCCTATAGCAATCTAGGTCATCTATATTGATCACTGTTAAATTGAACCTAGTCAAGTTCGGTTGAGCCTGTGTCAATCCAGGTCATATGCTTTGCTCTTCGTTGTATTGAACCTAGCCAAACTAGTTTAAGCTTGTGTTAATCCTAGGTATTTATCTTCTTATCATTAAATTGAATATATTATACTTCACTTAAGCTTGCCAAAAAAAAGTCTTTTATATTCCTTTTGTTAAATCAAACTTGGCATTAATGGGACCAACCTTAATTATTTCTCTCTCCCTATTCTCCCTACACGCCTAATATATGTTCCTTAGTCGATCTACTATATCTACTAGACCCTTTTCTTTCTTCTTCAATTATCTTGATTTCTCCTTCTCTTTCTCCATTTCTCCTTAATCATTTAGCCTCCCTTACATGAGCTTCTTTTCTTCCTTTTTCTCTCTCCCATACCTTGCTATCTTCCTCAACTATTATCCATTCTTACTTCCAAATCTCTACTACATCATGATACTTTGCCATAACAATGATAGCTCTCCTTGTAAAACTTGCTGGCCTTATTTCAAGGGAATTTGATAGCAAGAATAGGATAGCATTGCATATGTGTAAGTTATGTGTCTAGCCTTTTTTTTCTTCTCATTATGATTATAGTCTTATTACTAAAATGTAACCTAATTTATCATAACAAGTTTCCATGGTTAATATTAGATTAATAGGGGAAACTTTATATTTTTCATTAGAATAAATTTTAAAAGGAAGAATCACATGAATGATTTTATGTATTTAAGCTATATGACAAGCTTGTGGGAAGTTGCTCCATAATGGTCTCGTGTACCGATTGCATGCCCCAAATTGGGCCGTAACACAGGATCATTTACTTTTCTAGTTGAACATAGTCAAGTTAGGTTAAGCCTACATTAATCCAAGTTATGCATTTTTCTCATCTTTAGAACAAACTCACCCAAGTTAGGATGAATCTATGTTAATTTAGGTCATTAAACTTTTTATTATTGAATTAAACCTAGTTGAATTCAAGTTGTTCTCATTTTACTCCTAGTCAATGTCAACTTACTTCTTAATTTCAGAAAGATGAGCAAAAGAAGGCAATTGTTGACCATGTTTTTTGTCTAAAAAAAATAAAAATATATATACTTATTCAAACTGTTTTTTTTACCTTAAAAAAAGAAAAATATATGAAAGATAGATGATTAAGGTGTAAACAACTAAATTCCTTTTTCCCTTTTCCAACTACAATTTGGTCTTCTTGTACACTATTTTTTCATTGTTTCTTCCTATTTCTCTTACTTTCACATACCCTTAGGTTAGCATATGATTGGATCTTGTCACTATAGTTTTTGACTTCCAAATAATTTTGTTGTTGAAGATAAGATCTAGATTTTTTTTTTCACTATTAGTTCAATGTAGCTAATATTGATTTTTCATTGCTCCTGTTTCTCGTACCTATGGGCTTCCATAGCCTTTAATCATTGCAATTGGTTCTTGATTTGCAATTTTGAAAATTTTCTATCTATAAAAAAAGATGTAGAAACTAGAAAAGAGGGGACTTTTTTATTGCAAGAACCCTTATTACCTTAGAAATTTCAAACTCTTTTCCAAATTATAAAACCCTTGTATCCACTTTTGTTACTTCACCTCTAAATATAAAAAAAAATGAGGAAAAAATTCATAGTCATCAAAACAAGTACTATAGGCATCCAAAATAAACTAATATTCTCTTATATTCCATCAATCCCTGTATCCATAGACATAGAAAAGCATAAATTATTTATTTATGTATTTCTACTTGATGAAAATATGTCTAAAGCATTGTCTCAAAATAAATAAAAAAAAGATATCAATAGAAAAGACAACATATTTCTAGTATAGGTTAAAAAAATGGGAGAGTATAAAAAAAAAAAGGAGAAGAGAGAAATGAATCACAAATGAAGAGAAAAGGAATCAAAATCCAACAAAAAGAATAAAAAATGATAAAATTTAACATTATGTTTGTCTTCAAGTTTATATATGTATCTTTGAAAATATAAAGAGCATTTTGTTTATGTTTGACAGAGCGTGAAAAGGATGAGGGTTATGAGTAAGGGAAAAGGTTGTTTGAATAAAAAGCAGGAAAGGTGGATGTTATATAAAATAAATAAATAAATAAATAAAAAGGTTTATTTTTAAGAGGAGGAAGGTAAATCACATTGACTGGGCCTGTGTCATCACCTATGCTATTGCACTTTCATCCTCCTCTTAACTTTTTTTTTTTAATTTTTATTTTTATAGCATGTATAAGATGGCAAAGCACAATCAATAGTGCTTGTGTTGTCCTATCTCATTTCCTTTTCTCTAACCTTTTTTTTTTCCTTAAATATTTATTTATTTTTTTTACTTATCTTTACTTAATATGGAAATATTGACAAGGAAGGAATACAAAATATATTTTAATTCTCTCCTTCAAGAAAGATGTTAAACTCCTTCTAAACATATTAATCTTATGATTTTATTTCATTCAAAAACAAATCATTGCATTGCATTATGAATCATTATTTGTGTGCTTGTATATTTGTGTATAATATCCTGTGATAAAATAAACTAAAAAATGACTAATGATTCGGACCATTCTAGTTGTTCTTGAGGTAATGGATATTTTTAAAGTAGAATCAAGTGAGCGAATAAAACTTTATAAAAGAAATCTCAATATATTTATACACTAAATTATTATGTATGTGTTATATATTTCTCTCCACTATATATCAAACTATTTCATGTATCTCCACACATATCTTTAGTCCGAATCACATCTCTATGCATACCTTTAGTCTAAAAAAAAATTAGTAAAAAAACTTTGCTAATGACAAATTGAAGTTGAAAAATCTAACTGCAAGTGCAATAAATATAGTTTTCAATATTTTTCGAGATAATTATTTTATTTATTTATTTATTCTTGTTTAAATTTATCCATGAAGTTAGACAAAATTGACTCATTAAATTCATAAAAATTAACAAGACACGTCAACATAAGATTTTTTTTTTCACATTTAAATGCATTATGTTAAACAAGTGAAATTTATTCCATTTTTGCTTTACTTTATTTCTTTGACCATTTTATTAATTTATTCTACAATAATTTTATTTTAAGAAATATATCAAACAAAAAAGATCATGCCTATGACATATCAAAGTTAAGTAATCCGATTACAGATGCAATCATGACAGTTTTTAACATTATCAAAGCACTTGTTTCATTTAAATCTTACCATGAAATTGGATGGATTTGGCATCTAAATCAATTAAAATTAAATCAATCATCCCATTACTTTTATAAGATCTAAAGAGATAATGACGAAAATCAAAATATGTAAATATTATCTTAGCATAGCTATACGGTATTCAAAATTTCTCATTAATAGTTTTTGCATTTATCTTCAACCATTTTTTTTTATTTTTTTGTTTAAATTATTACTATATTAACTTTTATTAATTTATTTAGTTATCTATTTTTTTCTCTCTTTTGAAGCATCATTTTATAACAATTGCTATAGACATATATGTTATTCCGTACAATAATAGCTTTATGTTGCCATTCTAATAAAGACCATGTATTATTATCATTTTAGATATCATGGAATCTAAGGTGGGACTTAAAAAAACTCAATAATAGTAATTCTTCTTGGACCATTTTATTTTATTTAAAAGCTGGTATTAAAGCAAATAGGCAATCGTTTTCCTAATAGACATTCTAAGGTGCCTAATACCTTCCTTATACGTAACCATTTCTTGAATCCAAACTTTAGAAATGCAGAACTCATAAGGTGTTCCAATAGCACTACTAAAAATATTTAGTAGTGATTCATTTTCTTTTTTTCCTAATATTCTCAAAAAGAAAATATATTCAAACTTTGCACTATCCTTTTTTACTCCATTGCGAGGACATGATAACAAATATTATTTTAATATATTTATATATGCAAATTATAATTTTAATCATTTTAATATGTATTTATATATATACACACACATTAACTAATTAACTATATATTATTTATTATATATTATTAGGGTAATAGGCTAATTCAACAGGGTGAACCCATTAGTTCAACAGAATCAAACTAATGGACTAATTTATTAACTCAATAGTTTAACACTTACCAGTTTTATACTCTTATAGGATTAGGTTATTTTAAATTGGGCCCTTTTATCAATCTTAGACTCTTATCGGATTAGGTTATTTCAAATTAGACCCTTAGGTCAAGTCATTATTCTTATGTTGCATATCAATTCTAATCTTAAATCAAATAAAATTATCTCAATCCTATGCCAATCCATAGCCCGTTTTGACACCTCCACAATGATGATACATCACCATGTCTAAGTCCAAAAGAAAATAAAATGGAGATGAAAGTGGCAATCCATAATCTAACCTAAATATAAGTTAAAAGAAAAGGTCCAATTAATATAAAGGAGGAGGACTTATTCTCATGTGGAGCATTATGAAAAACGTATCCATGCGTTTTTCTCTCATTTTGAAAATTTAACGTCGAAGTCATAAAATTAATAATTTTTTATAAAAAATTTTATATTTTTTTTTTCTAAAAAGTTATAGATGTATATGAATTTTGCACGTAATAAATATATAAAAAGTTACAAAAAAAATTTAAAATTTTAATAAAAAGGATATTAAGAATAGATACAATTTTTTTTTAGAGTGTGCGAAAGCATAACCTTGATTTGTATGATTCATTTTCAAGTATTTTTCTTATCGGTCAAGTTTTTCATTTGCTTTGTGGACTATGTATTCCTCTCTTTTAAGCATTCAATTCCTAACTCTTAAATTTATAGCACTATTTTTTATTTTTCATGATAGAATAAAAAAGTAGAACCATCCAATTTGTGACCAAATTTTTAGAATAAAATAATATATCTATATTTCTACATCATTTCATCGATTGGCAGGTAACATACCTCTTATTGAACAGATTCGTTGACTTTTTTTAATGGCCCATGAAGAAACAAAAAATTAATTTGAGATAATATATAAACCATCAGTACTTTTGTTGATAAAAAAGCAAATAATCAGTTTTTGATTTATTTTGTTTAACTATCAAGTCTCTTTTAGTTTTGAAAGATTGTGCTCTTCTTAACTAATCTTCACATGAATTTTGCAACTCTTAATCGTTAGGGGCCTTACTGCTTTTGATGTCATTGAAGTTGTTAAAACCACTTGATTTGAAGATTGTGACCATGAAAACAAAGAAGTCCCTTATGCTTAGGAGGCACATTGCCCATGATCCATTTCTTCCAAAAGGCATGTTATTTTAGCGTGCACATTCCCTTTTTTCCTTTTTTTTTTTTATTATTCATCCATGTTGGAGTTGGAAAATACTTTTTCTTTTTGTTAAATTTAGTTTTTTAATTGAAATTTTCTTCTATAATTTTCATCAATCTCTATTTTCTTCTTTTGCATGTATCTACTACTGCTACTACTAATTATTATTATTATTATTATTATTATTTGCTTTTTTGTCAAATTGCCTTTTTAATTTCCAATGATAATTATGATTGCAAGCAACCAGTGGCACAAAGTATGTTGAAGAGCCACAATGTACCAAAATTTGGATTTATGATCTACTTAGGAAGCGTTTGGCTTGTGAATTTTAGAAAAGAAGTAAAGGAATAAAAATATTAATTTTTTTATTAAGTGTTTAGTTCATATGTAGTGGAACTGGTACTGTTAATTAATCTTAGCGAATTTTCCCATGTGAAACATTTTCCTCATCTAATGTATCAAATGCCATTACCTTCCAGAAACAGAAAAAAATAATCCTCTATCTATTTCCTTCTTTTACCACTATTCACTATCACCTTCCGTCATTGACCATCGTCTACCATCACTTTAATCACTACCTGTCACTACCTTCCACTTTTAACTACTGCCTATCGCCATTATCACCATTAACCACCACCCACCACCACCTTTTGTTGTTAACCACCATTCACCACCACTAAGTTATTTACCGCCACTCAACATCACATTCCGTCATTAATCACTATCCACCATTAGCTTTTGCTATTGACTACCGCCTACTACTACTACCACCACTATCATTGACTATTGCATACTATCACCTTCTATCGTTAATGACCATCCACTACTACTTTGTGCCATTGACAACCACCTAACGCCACTACCAATGACCACCTCCCACCACTACTTATAGTTGTTGACTACTATCCACTGCCCACCACCATTACTACTGTTGACCATCATCGACCATTACCTACCACTATAAACCACCATCCACCACTATCTATTGTCATTAACAATCATTCACCATCACCTATCATTGTTGATCACCACCCACCTCCACCCTTAACCACCAACCACCACCACCACCACCTACCATCTTTAATCATCAATCATCACCACCTGCCATTGTTAACCATCATCTATCGTTGTCGACCATCATCTAACTAAATAGTAAGAAAAAAGGAATCATAAATAGTATAATTTTTTTCTTTGACTAAACCAAATAAATCAAAAAGTAATCGTTACCATTACACTTACTCTTCCTTATTTGATTTCATTTTCTTTCCATTTTCACAGATTGAACTAAATGCTCTTATAGTTTCTTTTTTCATTCATTTAGATTATTTATTTATGGTTAAAATACATAAATTTCTTGTATTTTGAATCATGTGCATGTAAGCTCTTGGCTTTAAAAAAGTACATCCAACCTCCTTATATTGTAAGTTATGTACACTTTACTCACATTTATCTATTTTTCACCCCATAAACTTAGAGAATTTGATGCATTTTAGTCTAGAAATAGTATATATCATAAAAAAAATAGAACATGTATAAATTTTATATATTTTTATTTTAATTTCAATTTAAATTTACATATTTATAATAAAAATATTATTATTGTTAATATAAAATTCAATAAATTTCAAATCATTTTAGTTTTATGAATTACAAATGTATTGATTTTGCAAAAAAAAATAATTTGATTTGAAACGTTTATAATAAAATAATGTATCTATATAAAATGCACCAAATTCTTGTACTTCAAGTGAAAAATGTTATGTATGTGTTATTGTTTTTTTTTTATGATATATATTATTTATAGGTTAAAATGCATCAAACTTCCCAAGTTTATGGATGAAAAATAAATAGATGTGGGTAAAATGCATATAACTTAAAGTAGAAGAGGATTAGATGCACCTTTTTAAAAGTCAAGGGAATACACATGACTTAAAGTATAAAAAAATTTAATATATTTTTAACTTTTTTTTGTCAAAATTGCCTGAGATTATGAATTTGGATATTCTATATTTAATGATCATAAACACAAGTCATAGGACTAGCCAAGTATCTATTTCTTTGGATAAGCTATGCTTCTATTCTTAATAGCTAATTAAATATTTTGAAACTCCAGAGTTTCCTTATATGTCTCATGTATTTGCTCAATATGTATTCATCACCGTTCACCACCAACTAGGCTTATTCACTCAATCACTAGTGAGCTATTTAGCTATATGATCTATTTGAATTAACTCTTAATTTTTATTGACTTAAGATGATATTAATTGTGGGATGTTTGGAGTCAAATTTTGTATACCGAAAAGTTTCAACTTCAAGATGGGTTCTCATAGAAAACAAGCGAAGTTATGATCTTTTGCATAATTCACGTGAAGAGATACAATTGCACACAACAAAAAATAAAATAAAACTTTCACTCCAAATGGTTATGAATTACACTAAAAGAGCGCAAAATGATGCACGGGAGTGATAAAAGATTCTTAAGAAAAAGCTATCTAGATCAGCAAAGTGTTGAAAAGGGTAACAAAACACTACAGTACACAGAGTGTGTTTGATTTAGGTTATTTGTGTTTTCATTGTCAAAAACATTATTCTTCTTCAGTCCACTAATGCCCTATTTATAAAAGCCATAAGCAGTTTTTTTCAATACTTGATCCCGAAAACTGACTCCCACAACAATGAGCGCATGCTCTAAAAAGATAAAAACTGACAAAAAATTCAAAACAACATATTTAACAAGTGGTGTGATAACTGCCAGATAACTACTTCCCACATTTTTGGTGTATGTTTCTTTCAACCTTATCACTAATGGCTTGGTTATTCTTTTGCCCAATATGTTTTGACTTTAAGGGTGCAATTGACTTGAGCCATTTTTGCAAAAGGTTGCTAACAAAAGGCCCCTTAATTTAGTTCAATTTGCTTGTCGAGTTAAAATTTCAACACATCTAGAAGTTTTAAGTCGAAAACATGATCAAACTAAACTATGCTTCCATAGCATCTACTTAAATGTTCAACTATCTTGCAGCATCAATGCTTAAGTTGTGACTCTTAAGCTACTCCCTGACACATGGAACTTACCTCTGAAAGTTTTACATGATTTTATATGAGCAAGGATGGTAGTTATTAGGTTCAGAAAAGAATTGTCTCTTTCCTTCCCTTTTATGGAACCTATTTAACTTCCGCCCTTGCTTGCTCAGATTAGTCCTAATTTCTTCAATGCTCATTCCTATGTGATCATCTTCTGTCCTTCAATTTCCACTTCTTGTTAGAACATAGCCATTATTTCAAGATCTTCCTCTCAAGCATTTGGAGCCATTAAAGTTTTGGATCCCTATTTAGAAACACTATCTATCCTCTAGTTTAAGGTATTCATATCCTCTATTGAGTTTGATGTTTCTGAGAATGAATTGCTAGTTTTCAATTTACGTCCTCTTTCCAATGGAAAACCAAACTTATATTTCTTATTTTTGCAAAAGCCCTTATGATTATCTAGGTTTATTCCTATTACTCCATAGGTTTCTAAAAATGTTAGGGTTTTTAGGAATTTTGTAAGTCCATCTTCAGCATACCTAAACTAGTTAGATAGAGTTTAGTTAGAAAAAGAACTTCTCTAGAAAAAATTAGGCATCTTTTATGCACTAGGTTCTCTTTAAAATATCTTCCTCCAATAATAGGAGCTGTCATGTGTTTCTAGTTACCTTTCACCAATAGTCTTCAAATTCCTAATGATATGATAGGCCCCTCTTCTTTTGACATCACGGTCATCACCGGTCTTCGACCACTGTTATAGGTGATTTCTGGCAAAGTACAAAATGGGCTGGCAAAAGCCCAACAACCGTAAAGATCTAACTCATGACAGCCTAAGATCATTGAGCCAAGCTAAAAGGTCGCTAAAGGAACGAGCTTGAATAGCTAGGCTGTGAGGAGACGAGCTTGGGTCACTGAGCCAAGAGGTCAGACCATCATGATGCAAAGTGCAAGCTCCAGGACAGAATAAGGCCCGAATACACTAGAGTCCAACTCGCGTAGCCAACAGTTCACCTGGAGCAAGCTCACATCACCAAGCATATGCATGACCTCCCCTGGCCCAGAATAACAGTGATCCTAAACAAAGTTCGCAACACATAGCTTCTTGCCTAACTAGCAGCTCGCCACAAACAAGATTAGAAGCAACACCCTCAGACAACTTCTGATGCCCATCTGTAAGAAGCAGCATATAGGGCCCACCTACAAAAAGTAACTTGCAAAAGCCAATTTACAGAATCTGTACTTGTCATTTACATTTATTATCTAATGTAACACATTACAGCATGTAAAATTACATTTTTATTCTCTTCTCCTCTATAAATAAAAGGAAGGAGCTCATTATAAAAGACTCTCAGCTGAAGTACCAAAACTTTGCTAAAATTTCTTTTCAGATTAATAAAAATTCACCCTGGATGTAGGGACCAGTGCAGCCCGATTTTCATTGAACCATATTGAAAACCTTTCATTTGTTCCTCCGTTCTCTCCTCTTTCAGCTTACTTATTCAGAAAATAGCTTGTCTCAGAAGAACTTCAAGTTAGCTGGATTTAAATCCAAACCAAAATCCACCGTTAACATTTTTGGCACCGTCTGTAGGGATTTATCTATTTTTTGGCTTGTTTTCTGTGTTCTAATTTTATTTTATGGCTAGAGGGAGGACTGCAAGAAGTTCTAACACTCCAACTTTTCAACCAACAGACCTTTCTGCCATAGGAAACACCTCTAGTCTACCCCCTGAGCTTCACTGCCAGCTTGTTACCGTTCCCACGGTTGATGAAGCACAAGCAACTCACTAACTCCAGCAAATGTTCACGTATACGGTGAAAGAGTTAACTAAGACAATGAAAGCATTAGTCCAAATGCAGGCCCAAGAGACCACTGCACAGCTTCAGTAGCTAAGTGAAGAGGTTTGAGATGAAAGATCTTCTAGACAAACACATCGGCACTTTGATTCAGCTCGCTCCTCTAATTAGGGAAAGAAATTAAAAGCTTGTCGATCACACAAGAATCATGACGGTTAGTGACGTGGAAGCTCACATTGAGCTGAGAGCTCGTGTAAGATTGACTAAAGACACACTTCAAGCTGCTGCTCCCACGAGCAAGAGAAAATGAACCAGTGATCTCCTAGTCAATAGTCAGAAGCACGTGGCCCCACAATGGAAGAACTCCTCTAATAGTTAAAGTAGCTTGAGGAATGCCCTCGAGCTCAGAATGATCAAGCTCACTATGGGGAAAGCTCGCCTTTCTCAAAAGGGATCAAAGCATTGCCCCTCCCTTGTAAGCTCGAAGTCCCCACAATTCCAGTATATGACGGGGAAAGCGATCCATACGACCACCTGGATGCATTCAACGTCCAGATGGACCTCCAGACATCTGATCCCCTGATCAAATGACATGTCTTTCCAGCCTCACTGGGGGGCTTACCTCAAGCATGGTTCAGGAATCTCCTGACTCGTAGCATTGGCAGCTAAGAAGAGTGTCAGAAGAAATTCCTCAATCAGTATCAAGCACTGAAAAGGCAAGTTGTGCCTCCTTGCCATCTCACCATGATCTTCCAGCACTGACATAAGTCACTAAAGGATTACATAACCAGATTCAAGCACGAACCCAATTCTATAGAAAACCCTTCAGAGGAGAATATCCTGATAACAATCTCAAAAAGACTTCGTAAAGACAAAAATCTGTACAAAAGCTTGTACAAGTCCTCGGTAACAGATCTAGCTAAATTCTGTGAACGTGTTACCAAACAGATCAAGTGGGAAGAAACCTTTAGCACAAGAAAGTTTGAGCATAAGGATGAAGCAAACGGCTTTGCTCATAACAAAAGGAACGCTAAAAATAGGAGTGATCACTTTAGCAGCCAGCTCACTAAGAGAGCCAAGCACAAACGACCTCCACACCAAGGTTGCCATGAAAGCTATAGCATCTTGTTTGACACTCAGGATAGGATTTACATGATGGAGTAAGATAGAAAAGATTTTGGAAGACCCAAACCCTTAAAAGGCTCTAGCAAGAATAGGGGCCCAAACAGGTTCTGTACTTATCACAATGAGGTTGGACATAACATCTCGAAATGTTAGGCACTTAGAGATGCCATAAAAAACCTCATAAAAGGGGTCGCTTGCAAGATTATGTAATACACTCCGAAAGATAACAACAGTCCCAGCACACCCAATGAGTTCCCAACTTGGGGTAAATGTCAACAGTGAGGATTATTCGCTGAGTCTGAAATCCCGTTAGTCGAGCTCGTTAAGTCATGAAGACGCGAACTAAACATGGCCTACCCAGCAACAAGATCCTTGTCCCATTGTGCAACACGATTGCTATGAAACCATGCAACAAGCTTGCCTTTCTGCTACATAACAGAGTTATCTTAAGACTAAGCAACGAGATTGCCCTTCCACTAAGCAACATGCAGATGAGCCATCCCATAGAGCAATAAGCAACGAGCTATCACGTTAGGTGACAAGCGACGAGCAATGGGTTTGTTGTCTCACTAAGCAATGAGCTTGCTTTAGAACTGCACAATAAGATTGCCATTTCACCAGCAACAAGATTACTTTAGGACTGAGTGACCATATTGTCAGCAGGATCATACACACAAACCAGCTCGAGCAGTAAGGATGCCAGCTGGGCACCAACATGATGTACCACAAATGTCCCACCACAAGCTCGAACAGGACCCTTACATGGTCTACAAACCATTAACTTCAATGTATAAAAGAAGCAATGATACAAAAGTTTGAAATGATAATGCTGCAAACAGCACATGCAAGCTTTTGCCAGTAAAGTTTCTAGCTCCCAATTTGCAGAGTGAACTGTGAGCTGGGAGCTAATGTTATGGGTATTTTTGGTAAAATGCAAAATGGACTAACAAAAGCCTAACAACCATAAACATCCAGCTCACGACAGCCCGAGATCACTAAGCCAAGCTAAAAGGTCATTAAAGGAATGAGCTTGAATAGTTAGGCCATGAGAAGATGAGCTTGGGTCACTGAGCCAAGAAGTCAAACCGCTAGGACATAAAGTGCAAGCCCCGAGATAGAACAAGGCCCAACTATGCTAGAGTCTAACTCACATAGCCAACGATTCACCCAAAGTGAGCTCGCATTGCCAAGCGCATGCACAACCTCCCCTGGCCCAGAACAACAACGATCTTGACAAAGTTCACGGCACACAACTTCTCACCCAGTAGCTTGCCACAAACAAGATCGGAAGCACACAACCTTAGACAACTTCTAATGCTTATATGCAAGAAGTAATATATAGGGTCCACCCACAAAAAATAACTTGCAGAAGCTAATTTACAGGATATATACTTGTCATTTACATTTATTATCTGATGTAACACATTACAGCATGTAAAATTACACTTGTATCCTCTTCTCCTCTATAAATAAAAGGAAAGAGCTCACTGTAAAAAACTCTCAGCTGAAGCACCAATACTCTACTAAAATTTCTCTTAAGATAATAAAAATTTGCCATGGACGTAGAAACTGATGCCACTCGAATTTCACCGAACCACGTTAAAAACCTTTCATTTTCTCCTTCATTCTCTCCTTGTTTGGCCTGCTCAGCTAGAATATGGCTTAAGTCTCGAAAGAATTTCGAGTTGATTAGATTTGGATCTGAACCAAAATCCACCATCAACAACCATATAGTGAAACTATTTTATCCTTACTTTCTCTTTTAACCTAAAAATTCTCATTAACTTGGGCTTGTTTCTACTAAGAATTCTACTTATTCAACATTTTTGTCAACATATCAAGGATCTCTTGATTCTCTGGTCTCTGATAGCAAGCATTCCACCTTTTTACTTTATTAGTTTTGAAACATCTTTTTGGTGTTTCCTCATAGAAATTGCTTCTTCTTTCTTACCCTTAGCAGTTTTGCTTCATGTGGGTCAACAGTTAGCATTAGGGCCTTTTGTGTTAGCTTATCTTTTTTAAAAACATCAACCTGGTCATAAACCACCTTAAGGATCATGATTCTATCTCTAATTTAGGTGGTCCTTTTTAGATTTTCCAATTATGGTTGATTACAGCCTTGCCAGATAACTTTCATTTTTTAAACAATTTCAGCTCACAATATAAAAACTTATCATATAGTCCTAAGCTTTTTCATACTTCCTTGATCAAAATCCTAAAGTCTAAAACACAAAGAGAATTGTTTAACCATTTTTTACTCTTTTGACACTGATTGCTCCTCTTAATATCTGTCCATGTTCTCTCCATGATCTCACGATCTAATTTGGTTTATCTCTAATTCTGACCTCGTAATGTCAAAGTCTGGTTAAAATTTTTATGTACCTAATACTTATTGTCTAGTCTCCCTCAGGATTTGACTTTAGGTGTCAAACCCCTTTTGCCAAACACTTTAGCTTATTAACATAACTTGGTATAACAGTGCCCAACTATCACAAGTCGACCTTGTGAACCAAATTTGGTAGGTAGGTGTGCTCAAATTTGGATGAAACTTGGTATAAAAATCAAGCATGAAAAGGAGATCGTGTGGTCCAAATTTGGGAGCAAACGCACTTGTAGATTATTTTTCTAAATTTTTCCTATTTTGGGAGTATTTGTATCTTTTTAGCATTGATCCTTTATCCAGTACGAGTAGAAAAGTACATGGTTGCGATCCTTGCATTTTTATCTTCATGTCCATATGAGATGGCACATTAGAACCCTTAGGAGTTAGGTAAAAAGTTCTTATGTTAATTGGGAAATGTCTACTCTTATCGATAGGGATTTTGTTTAGAATACTCTTTAAAAGGGGGCGAGTTAGTGACTTGGTGGGTACTATGACTTAGACTAGGGATTGAGTGTGGAGTTTAGAAATAATCACCCTACACATTCAAAACTATGTAATGAGACATACATAAATAAAATAGAGTTGTCCCTCTCCTTATTTTTAAAAAGTCCCTTCTTGATATGCACTAGAGGCTTCTTGTGAGGCATGTTTTTGAGACTCAATATATGCTAATGCTTTGACTAAATACTTATGTTGGCTTACAAACATGTTATGTATTGGATTTTGGTTGTATGGGTGACAAAATCCTTAATGCCCTGAATATCTATCCAAGTGTAGCTCGAATTTATAGGAAGGCCGACATGATGGCCAAGAGTTAGTATCATGCATCGCATGATTTCGACTAGAGAGCTGCCAGCCCATGACACTAGCCATGCTTTTAAACAAACAATTTCATGGATGGACTATAAAGTCACTTGAGTGTTACCTTATCAAGGAGGCCAATTCGACCATACAGGTGTAATTTGATTTGTATAGGTTTTCTTTATGTCTTGCCTATATTGTACTATTTTCAAAGCGATGGTTCTCTAGAACTTATTTATATTTTGATGCACTAGTCTCTAACCAGCTTTCTCATTATGTGAATGTGTAGATTACTAGAGTGTGGTCTAAGACTGCAAGTATGCATATCACTGAACTAATGGCCTTTGAAAAGTATTATAAAATTGAATATAACCATAAGTACTTGAAGCATATGATTATCGAAGCTGACAAAACCCTCAATAAGAAAAAAGAATCTTATTATGAATGCCGCCATTATTCTTGGTGGAAAACATATAGCCAAATCCCTTCTATAAAAATGACCATCCCTCTATTTAAACCAAAGTTATTTAGCCTTGCCAAACCAGTTATGCCAAATTCACATTATGATGTTAATGTCGCCTATCACCACTTGTGTCCTGTCAAAAAGTCAATTAATTATTGATGGCTTTGTGGTGAATTTTTTAAGTAACTTGTCTGACTTTTGTAGTTTTTTCAAATTTTACATACTTACTTCTATTTTTCTTATCTGTAGATGTCACTATTCTAATTAAAATACTCAATATAGCCCAAGGCAATGGTGTGATAGGAGCCATTACTAATGAAGTACAAAAGAAACATGAGTAAACCAATGTCATATTCCTAAGCGATAAACCACCAACCCCTAAAAAGAAAAGGAAAACATCATCTAATTTGGTCAATAGTCAAATAGTTGAGAAGGAAGTTGTGGCCAAATAGATGGATGAGCAGCCTAAAAAGAAAAGGACTATTAAATTGAAATGGATTAGCAATATGGCTTCAAGGCAAACTACATCAATCCCTTCTCATCTGACTTTACAAGTGCCTCCTGTATTCACTCGAGACATAGGGGGTCTAAGGTACATTTCAACTGTGTTTATTTTCTTTTCTTTTTATCCTCATGCTTTTATGACATTGACCTATTATGCAAGAAATAAATATAATGGATGTTGTTTCTCACTTAGAATAGGTCATGACCTAAGACACTGGTGGACAAGCTTTAGAACCCTTTGCAATTCATGAAACAATTATTGAACCTTCAATCTCTCCATTCTGACCAGTACTAGAGCTTCCACTGGCTATTATTTCACCTCATCAAGATACTCAAATATCAAATGTTGGTGCACTTTGCCTTTTTGATAAGGCAAATGAGGTGATAATAGCACTAGAATCATTGCTATCAAAGGAAGGTGAAACTTTTTCCACATTTTTCTCCATTGGAATAGGAATAGGAGATCCTTTTATTCTAGAAGCTGACATGAGCAAATAGAATAAATAAAATAGGTCATCCAAACCTTAAACACCATTTTACATAATGACATAGGAGGCAACAATTTCAAAGGTTGACCATTGTGATGCTCTCTACGCCTCTTTACAAATTCTACAAAGTGCCTCCGAGGCTAAAATTATTGTTGACCTAAAATCATTTGTCCTTAATTTTCAAGAAAAAGTATCTTTACTCTAGGAAAAAGTTAAAGATTGTGCTACTACTAATAGAAGCCTCCGAGAATTATCAGTGAGAAAGAAAGAGTTGGTTCAATTCTCTAAGCATGCAGCCAAAACCAAGACGGCTTTGATTGAAAAGCATAATGCAGCCTTGGAGTTAGCCAATGGTAACTCAAAGCAAATTGTGGTGGTAGAGTCAAAGATCACAAATTTATAAGAAGAACTTCATCGGCTCAAAACCACTAATTCAAACTAGATTTAGTAGTGAGGTCAACTAATGAAGATAGAGCTCAATTTGCCAAAAAAAGTCAAAGATATCCTAACTGACCTCAAAACTACCTCATGTTGAGTTCATAAAGCCAGTGCTACCTATAAGCCAACACAGTCACAAAGATTGGAAGTTGATTAACAATTAAGGGAGCTTAAGTCGATATTTGACTTGAATTTTGAGAAAATGTCTAATTTTATTTGATTCTTGTTGTCAAAGATTTTTATTCGATAGGCTTAATGTTTATTTCATGGATACTATCATTTATGACTTGAATAATGTTTTCATTTACAAGTCTTACGTTAAAAGTATTTCAACTGAATGAGTGTATGATTTCAAATGGCCCTTCCCAATGTGAGGTCCATTTATGATATTTCAACATCTTCTATATAGGTAGTATAACCTTTCAAACCAATTGGCCAACATAACATTTTTTTACATTCAATCATTTATTGTAAGACTCGGCCAATTTGTTTTATTAAGAACTAAATTAAATAAAGCCTTCTACCTTTCTTCATCTAGATTTTCTAATTCATTGAGCATGAGACCATGATAATCATTTTTAGATAGTTGGTATTGTTTCTAGACCCTTAAAAATTACACCATCTATTTGATTGGTATGATAACATCATGGCCAAATACTAACCGATAAGGTATAACTCTTATCGACTTGTTGAGAGTATTTCTTTTGGCCCACAGGGCATTATCAAGCATTTTGTGCTAGTTTCTTAGATACTGTTTGATGTGCTTCTTGATCATGTTTACAATTATTTTATTGATAGCTTTTACTTGACCATGCTTAGGCATAATATGGTGTCAAAGCTAGCATTTTAATTCCCCTTAACTAGGTGTACTCTTTGATTTTCCTTCTAATAAATATTGTCCCCTAATATATTGTAATGGTCTCATGTAATCTGAAATGGAATACAATATGGTGTTCCACAAAATCAATCACATCAAACAATTTTACTTCTTTGCATTTAATTGCTTCAACCCATTAGTGAAATAATCTATTATCAGTAAAATAAAATGATGCCTTTTAAAGGATGGCAGGTATATGTTCCTTTTAAAATCTATTGAATAACCTCTAAATAGCCATGGCTTTATTATATAACTAAGTTCAACTGCTAGTAGTCTCTAAATTGGTCCATGTTTCTGGCATTCTTCGCAACCCTTCATGTAATCATTGCAATCTCTGATCATGTTATGCTAATAGAAACCTTATCGAATAAGAACCTTTTTCATTTTTACCCTAACCTGATGAGCATCACAAATTCTTTCATGTACTTCAGCTAGCGTTGACAGTGCTTTTCTATTGCCGAAACATTTTAATAACTAACCTTTAAAACCTTTCTTGTAAAGGATTTCATGTATTGGAATGAATTTGATGGCTCTTGCCCTAATGCTTCACCTAACCATTGTGGAAAGGTTAGACAAATAATTTGTCGGTGGCGTTCTCTAATCTATGGATGTTCTCAGGTCCCTTTAAGAGTGGTTAAAAAGTTAAAATGTGGAAGTTAAATTGGATCTTGCCCTTTTCCCATTGGGGAATTTACATACACCT
>JANHAO010006343.1:0-21499 GCA_026873985.1 Saraca asoca
GACACTAAGAGGTCTGTATTCTGAAAATAGGCTGTGAAGCAGGCCTTCTTAGGCCGACAAGTAGGCTTCGTAGCTGCCATTGTGTTCAGGCGAAATGCTTTGCTGTCTCAAGCGAGAGCTCTTCGAGGAAGCCGTTTTAGGCTTGCTGCAACAAGGGGGCGAGCATGAAAGGAGCAGTCGCTGATCTATCGTCCGAGCTTGTTATCATAGAGCCACGCAGTCGCTGAGGCGTGGTCTTTTATACCATGGTCGAGCGAGGCAGTCGGGACAGGGTTTGGCACCTGATGCGCTCGTTGCTATTTGCTGAGATGCGAGGACTGGCATTTGGGTCCTTGGGGACTCGGTGACTCGTCCGTGCGAGGACATTTCTGGTGTATAACATCATGAAATTGATCTCTATTTATCATTATTTTGATGAATGGCATCAGAACCATGTTTTTAAAATGCAACTTAAATTAGTGAGGGATCTTTTAATTAGTCTAGAGTTTACTATGCATATAAATCCTATGCATGCATACATTTACTAGTCTATGTCATGCATACATCATTTATTTCATAGATATAAATCACATGCACGCAAAACATATATAGGATGATTATGGATCAATTTAAATTCTTCCTTTGATCCATAAAAGGAAAGAATCTTCATGTGATACACCTTTTTCCATGCATTCAATACTTGGATGCCACTTTCTTCTTTCAAAAGGAAAATAAAATTCCCTAATTTCTATAGTATGTAACTAATTACATCTTATGGAAGGAACCTTGAGTTACATTCAATGAGAAAGAGAGATAAGAAAAGAATTTTGACATTCAGAAGTAGAGAGAAAGGTAAACGCACATGGCCTATTTAATAAAAATTTCCAAAAATAGAATATACTTTATATTCTAAAATCTTTGGTCCAAAATATCCTTTGGTGCCTTCAAGTGTATATGTGACATACAAGACAAGAAAGTATAAAACATTACTATTTGATTCAAATTATGGTCATAAATGTTTCAAGTTATTTAATTAACATATGATTTCAATAATTTGACTATTTTGATTCAAATATCATTGTCAATCTATCCATCGAACATCATAGTCAATCTATTTTAGAAACTAATCATCATGAATTCCAAAATCAATCAATTCATCAATTTCATGTTACTTTCTAAAACATTAGAATCAAGTAAATAATCAAAGGAAAGATTCCAAAATTATTTAAAATAAAAGGAAAGTTTTCAAAATTATTTACAATTACTTTATAATCATATTCAAATGAATTTATAAGTTAGGGAAAGTTTTCATATTCACATAAACACAAGTTGGACAAGTTTTTCAATCTTGATTGTTATTGCAATTAATTTCCTAAATTGTATTTGTGAGATTAAAGCAGGGGACTTATTGATTATCATCACAATCAATCAAAGGACTGATTGGTTGTCATCATAACCAATCAAGGTGGCCAAAATCAACATCCATGGTGGTCAAAAAAATCAACCAATCATGTTAGCATGTTTCAACTAGCTTATTTTCTTCCACAAGCAATGGCTGGTCCAACCAAATTTTGCTACCATTGATGACTAGCAAACATGCCATTTGGCCAGCAAGTTGCCATGGTAGTTAGCTAGCTCCTTTTCAATGTATTTTTTTTTGGAACTAAAAATTCAATTGGTATTGGTTTGAAATTTTTTTTCGTAGAAATATTCTGTACTTTGAATAAAAACTTTGATCATATGGAACTGACCTACAATGTTTATATAATCTCCATTATTACTATAAAAATCAAATTCTTAATCATGAATTAATAGAAAATAGCATGGGCTCTAATGCCATTAATGGGAAAATTGGATCTAACAAATCAAATATGCCAATCATAAGCATCAAGTATGTGCAACAAATAGTTTAAAATTTTCTCAAACTTTGATCATGTTGTTTGCAAATTAATTGATAATCAAGGTAAAATTTAAATCAACAGTTTAAATTATACATTCTTGAGGATTATTTTTGGAATCGTTAGTCAAATCTCATTGATCTTTAAGCAATTTCGTGAACTCTCTAATCAACCCTACAATCAAGTCTCTTAGATTGTCCTTGATCAACTCCTTTGGAATTGATCCCTAATACCAATAGTGACTTATATGAACCAATTTGGTCTAAAGCTTTTAACAATTTCAAGTAACTTGTAGAATAAGAAAATTAACCACTCAGCTTAAGATGTGTTATGTTTCCAAGGAATCACAAATTCACTAAGGTGAGGTTGCTGTTTGAATGCAAACAGGAGATAAGAAGTGAGATCACACAAAAAGAGTTGGGGCACAACATATGTGCTAGGGCTGAATGGTCCTTTCTTAATTTTAGTTTGGCTTCTCTCTTTTTTAAATAGGAGAGTTTTGAGCACAAACAAGAGTAAGGAAGCAATATAAGTGGCATACAAGCTAGGGCGGCCCCTTACTTGGACCATCCACTCATAGTGGATGAGATACACAGCTAGTGTTGTCCCTTTGGCCCAATGAGTCCACACTTCTTAACCTAATGTTCCCTCTTTTGTGTCCAACAAGCCTAAATAATTTTCTCTAAGTCCAAACCCATAAACTCTCTTATGTAATCATTCTCTAACTGTCTAAATTAATTTAAAACAATTTTAAAGTGAGGAACCATTCCTTTACTTAAGATCTCCTCTAGTGTTATTATATATATTCTCCAACATTTAAATATCAACAATAGATATTTACCACTATTAATAATTTTAATCTCTATTAGAGTTATTAAATTTTTTACTAATTAACACTTCTAATTACATTAGAACACTTAATTAATCATTTCAAATTTTTAAAATGATCATGCAACTCAACTTTTGAATTCATAACATATTGCATTCTAACTGTTCTTTTGACTTTGGATCAAAGAGATGCAATTGTGCGTGCCCTATTAGGTTTCCATTCATGTTAGCAATGAATTCATTTATAAGCTTCCATAAGCTCAATTGAATTAAAACTCCTTTTAATTCAAACACAATTTCTCTAAATTGCTTAAACAAATTCATAGATAAATATTAGCTTCTAGCAAAACATCATGACCAACCAAATGGTTGGCATAGATTTGTAGAAATCAAAACTTGTTATGATAAGGTGTTAGTGTGTAATTCAATTCCCTCATCTCTTGATATTCAAATTAGGCTTTGGTATGGTTCAAGTGTTAACCTTATAAACATCTAATCTAGGGTGCTTGTTTAACCATGTGCTATCTTACAATCGTTCATACATAGAAACCCTTTTATGTATCATTAATTGATTATACATAAAACACCTTTTGTTTATCAATCAATATATATGCCTATGATTTTGATCATATCACAAATGTCAAAACATCTTTAGAATATCTTTCCATTGTTACCAAGGAGGATGAATACTATCTTGATTAATCACTACCTTCATGTATTTCATGGTGTACCTAAAATTATTTGTATCTACTCTTTAAGAGTGAAAGCCTAAAATAAAATTAAAGTTTATGAGTATATAAATAAGAGATAGTGTTGATCTCAAGTATAAGGATCACTTACACCACCTTTCACATGAGAACTCCATTGGTGCATGGTGGCAATCCATATGATTTCTTATAGTGGATCAATCTAGTTAGATGTTCCATAACATATACCTATACGTTTTGTTCAGATATCTCCATATCAATCGATGTATGAGATCACTGCATTCTTCCAAAGAATGTGACATAACATATGCTGGTTTGTTTATGAATAATTGATATCCTATTTTCTCAATTATTCCATAGGCAGGGATATTTAGAAATTATAATTATATATACAAATTATCTCATAATTAAAATTGCTATTGCAGTTTATTTGTACATAATTATATTTTTAAGGACTTTATCCAAGATAGTATGCATATATCAAACATATATATATTTAAGACTAAATATAAAAAGAGGCTAAAATAAAATGTTTTATTAAATATGCTAAGATATGCAGTATTCATACCATTTAATTAATTGTTTCTAGGGCATCTTTATACTAATAATGGTTGCATGGCACTTGGCTTACATGCATGAATTATCATAATCACTAGGCTTGCATGCATGCATTTGTCACAAAATTTGTTATGCATGCATCATTTTATTCATTTATCTTATTTGTTTATCTTTCTTGAGTGTCTTACAAAGTAAGATCACTATTTTGGATAGATTCATATCATGAATTATAGGTAACTATGCAAGATCATAGTCACCAATTTTGGATTTGAATTCAAATATAAATTGAGAACAATTGGCTAATTATTAATTAATGAAAGTTTTATGAATTGAAGCCCCTGATGTCTATTTTATTTTCCATTTTATAGATCTTTGTTTTGACATTCCTATCCAAAGTTATGAGTAAATAACTGGAGACTATTTAGAGTAGTTTGAGTTAGGTTTTAGGTCCTTCTTCAAAATGAACCTAGGAATAAATGGCATGCAATTAGCTTATGAAATTTATATAGGTCAAATTCCTATATATGTACTTTCCAAATCTTGTTTACGAATCTTAGTTTGCATATTTCTAGCAAAAGTTGTGACAAAAGCCATGTTAGTTACATAGAAACACTAGTAATCTTAGAATTACTACAAGTTTAGCTCTTTTATTCTAGCTTGTCACAAAAACCAATTATTTCCAATTGCTAGGCTTCTTAGTGAAAGTGGTTTAATAATTACCTAAAATGCCTACCACCTTTTATCTAAGGCAAGTAATTGCTTCCTATTGGTTAACAGGCTTCTAGCCTAATCATTGTTATAGTATGCATCTATTGGTCCTATTTCTTACAACCTTATCCTTAACAAGCTTTCTTATCAAGTAATTGCTTCCTATCCTTTATATTTCCATATTTTAACCATACCTATCTTACCCTTCCATATCTCATGATGACTATTCAATTAATTAGTTAATTAATCATTTATGATCAAATTTCTATACATCTAACCCAATTCCTAAGTTCCAATCCTATGTCAAGCTATTAGCATAGCCTACCCTTGTGATCATATATGTAATCATAAAAACATATATCTCTTAGCACTTTATTCATGTGTCCTATGCATTTATTTAATTCTTCTAATCTTTCCTAACATATAAAATATCTTTTGATTATTTTTTAAAAACAACTTTATACATAAAAAGGAAGCTAGGACAATAAAAAACCACACTCACCCTGGTAAGAGAGAAATCTCCTAAACCTAATCTTGAAGCCTTTATCCTAGTTTTTTTTTATCAAAACCCTTAATCATTGAACAAATTGAAATAATCAAATAAAAATCAAAACTAATGAGAAAAAGAAAGTAAGGAGAGAATTTGATCTTTTTAGGCCAAAACCCTTACCTTAGGTTTACAGCCTTGAAATGCACAAACCAGAACCCCTTTACACTAAGCAACACTTTTTGGAAGTTATTCAATTGTAAATAAAGGTTGTGGAAAATGTCACAAGGGTTGCTCCTTCTATAGGCACAAAAAGGTTGCCAGTTGACCATACTATGTACAACTAGTCGACTTGCTATGTTTGTACTGACCAATCGATCGCTTTCTAGGTTTGATCAATTAATTGGTTTAGTTCTCGAGGCCTTTTGTGGCCTAGGATCTTTGCTTAACCTGTTGTGTGGTCCTAACATGATCTACATTTTAAGTTATGAAATTTTATTTTGCTACCTTTTACACTAAGTGACTCACTCTAGTCCATGATTGGGGATGTTAAAAATTCTCCCCTTTAGACAATTTGTCCTTGAATTGTCCATCCTTATGTATAAATATAAATAGAACAGAAAACATAATAGATATCAGATACTTCATACATAATTTCTTTATTCTCATTTTAACCTTAATTATTTACTCATGAAATTTGGATATTTCAAGTGCATTGTTGATTTTAGTTCCTAGGTGACTTCTTTTTTTTCCACTTATGTCCCATAGCACCTTGATTGAGAGTACATCCTTTGACCATAGTCATTTTACTTGTCAGTATAAAATGGCTATAAGTATGACCTTATATGTAATCTTTGGTATTAAATCATCAAGAATCCATCAAAGTATGTGACTTTCATTTGGTATATACTTTCAAAGCATCGGCACATGGAGAATGAGATTAATACCATCCAACTCAGGTGGAAGATCTAATTGATAGATAGCTATTCTTATATGCTTGAGTATTACATATGGACTTATATAATGGATGCTAAGTTTCTTGCTTTTTCCAAAGTGCATCATGCCTTTCATGACAGAAATCATTAGGAAGACCCAGTCCTCTTCCTAAAATTCTAATAGACATCTCTTTTGGTCTACATAAGACTTTTTCCTACTTTGAGTTATCAATAGTTAATCTCATATGACCTGAACCTTCTCTGATGCATTGTGAACTAATTCTGATCCTATAATAGTGCTTTCACTCCTTTTGAACTAACTTACTAGTCTTCGGCACTATCCTCTATAAAGGGCTTCAAACGGTGCCATCTGCATACTCGTAAGAAAACTATTGTTATGTATGAACTCTACTAATGGTAATTATTCCATCTAGTTCCCAAAAAATTTCAAAACATATGCACTCAACATATCTCTAGAACTTGAATAGTTTACTTAGACTATTCATCTATCTGAGGGTGAAATGTAGTATTAAACTTGAGTTTTGTACCCAAGGCTTCTTGAAATGTTTTCCAAAAATGTGTCATAAACTATATCCCTTTATCTGAGACTATCTCATTTAGAAAGAGTTTAGCATATTGTCCTATATTGTACGTGGTCTTGATTGGAAGAAAATGGACAGTCTTAATCAATTTGTCAACTATGGCCCGAATTGAATTGTGTCCCTTGGTGGACTTAGGGAGACTCGTGTCAAAGGCCATCATTATGTTATCCCACTTCCATTCTAAAATCTTGATATTCTGTAATAAATTTGCTGGCTTTTAAGTTTTTGCCTTAACTTATTAACAAGTAAAGCATTAAGCACAAATTTTGTGATATCCTTATTCATACCTTCCCACTTGTAGAACTATCTAAGATTTTTATACATCTTAATAATTCCTGGGTGCATAGTGTACACAGATGTGTGGCTTGTTCAACTCTTCTCTTAATCCCTTGGTCTCTAGAACCGATAATCAATCTTGATGCTTTATAATTCCATCCCAATCTACTAAGATTCCAATCTCTAGATTTTACTTAGCCTTTTCCTATAACTTTGATGCCTTAGAGTTTGATGATTGAGTAGCCTTAATGTGCTCCACCAAAGGGGAACATACTCATACACTGGCTAGTAAGACTCCTAGTTCATGTACTTCTAGTTGCACTTCAGTCCCTTCTAACTTCTATATGTCTTATATTAGGTCTCATATTTCTAACTTATGTGAGGTAGGCTTCTTGCTTATTTATGGCTAAGGGCATTAGCCATGATGTTAGCCTTTCCAGGTTGGTATGGAATATTGTAGTCATGCTCCTTTACCAGTTCCATCCTACATATACTTTAGGCTCTTGTGATTTGTGAAAATCTCAATGTGAAAATCTCATAAGTTTCACTGTACAAGTAATGCCACCATAACTTTCACTTGAAGACTACAACCATCATTTCTAAGTTATGCATTAAGTAATTTTTCTTGTGTACTTTCAATTGTCATGACCCATAGGCCATCACCTTTTTATGTTGCAGGAAAACATATCTTGGTCCAACTCTTTACCCATTCTAGAGGGTAAGGTTAAAATTGATGCTAAGGTGAGGTAATCCTTAAGCTTTTCAAAGATCTCTTAATATTTTCCCATCCATTCAAACTTGACTCCTTTTTGGGTCAATTAGAACAAAAGTGTTTCTAAGTGAGAAAAGTTTTGAATAAACCTTTTGTAATATCTCGCTAAAACCAAGAAGCTCCTAATCTTTATGACTGTATTTGGTCTTTGCCAATTCTACACTATGTCACTCTTTTGAGGATCTTTGTTAATACCATCCTTTAAAATCATATGCCCTAAAAAAGATACACTTAGAATCTGAAAGTCATATTTAAAGAATTTAACATATATTAGGTGCTTTCTTAGAGTTTAGAGAACTATTCTCAAGTGTTGGGCATGCTTCTTTTAACTTTTCAAGTAAATGAGGATATCATCTATAAAGATAATGATGAACTAGTCAATGAATAGCCTAAAGACTCAACGTATCAAATCTGTTAAAGCTATTGGTGCATTTGTCAAATTGAAGGACATGACCAAGAACTCATAATGTCTATAACAAGCCCTAAAGGCTGTCTTAGGTATGTCCTTTTCTTGAATCTTCAACTAATGGTATCCTGAATGAAGGTCCACCTTAGAAAAGCACTTAGCTCCTTGGAGTTGTTCAAACAAGTCATCAATCCTTGGCAATGGATATTTATTCTTAATGGATGCCTTATTCAGTTGGCGGTAGTATATGCACAGTCACATTGATCCATCTTTCTTCTTAACAAATAGGACTAGAACGCCCCAAGGTGAGGTACTTTGTAAAATATAATTGATCCACCAAACCTTATAGTTTCAATTTCAATTTCTTTAATTCTACCAGTGCCATCCTACAGGGGTATAGAAATGGGTTGGGTTCTAAGTTCCATGTGAACGTCAAACTCTCTCTATCGGTGGCAACCCTAGCAACTCATTTAGAAACATAACCTAATATCCTGATACCACTAGAATAGATTCTAGCTACAATGTGAGTTTCTTCACATCCTTCACCATGGCTTAAGATGCCTAACACCCTTTTTTCACAATCCTCAATTCCATAGTTGAAATTTGACTAACTTTTACATCACTTTGATCCCTTTAGAAGATAAACGTAAGTTTATCTAAGAAGGAGAACTTAATTGCCTTTTCATGAAAATTTATAAGAGTGTAATGTGCTGCTAATCATTCCATTCCCAATATCACATCAAAAGTCGTTAATGACAAGATCACTAAATATGCCTCCATGGTCTTTCTTGAAATGTCTACCCTATAACCCTTGATTGGTTGGCAATCTCCCATTGGAGTCACCACACAGATTTTCACATAGAAGTACATGTTCACAGTCATTCATAACAAATATATTTGAAACAAAGAAGTAGGTCACACCCAAATCAAAATCACTTTACAGGTCAAGAGTTAATAGTTATTGTACCTACCATTATAGTTTTAAATGGTTAAGCACCCTATTTTGTTAGCATAAAGACTTTAGCAATTCCTGGCCTTTAAGAATTCTACTCTCTGCTTGATGATCCTTATACTCTCCCTCCACCATTTGCTTGAGGTCTGGTTGACCCTATGGATACTGTGAAGATGACTGTTCATGCATGCTTTGTATCCCATTGGTTTATACTTGAAACACACTTCTATGCCTTACATGTAAACTCCAAAATGATGTTTTTCACCAATGGCACACACTGGATTATTCTTAACTAAAGCCTCTATTTTAGAGATAGTAAAATTTTGTGGCCTCTTGCTTCCCCATGTCTGGCCGTAGATAGTTTGGATCTTACTAATTTAGAAATACTACAGCCTCAATTGTGACCTCCTCCTATTGGGGTTTTGCTATTCCCTTCAGATTGTTAGGGCAGCCATTTCATTCAAACTTACTCTTGGTTTATTTCTTATCAATCATAGCCATTTTGAAAATTTTAGTTCTTTCCTTTTTAATTTTATGTCTAAAGCATTGTTCATAATATCTGGTAGCATGGCTTGATAATCCACCATAATTGCTGAGAAGTAAGAGTTTGGCAAACCCCTAGAATAGTAATCTACCCTTGCCTTAGGGTCTGGCATTATGTTTCATGCATAATGAGATAAGTGATTGAACCGTGAAGTTTAGTACCTCACCATCATTCATGGGAGCATTTTCATGTCCAAAAAATCTCAAACCCTTATGTCTCTAATACTCTTGGTGAAGAACTACTGCAAGAAAGCTTCTTGATAGTTGTCCTACTTCTCAGGATAATCCCCTTGTCATTGATTCTCGCATTAGGCCTTATGCTAATGTGTTTCCATTCCTTCCAAATGAAACTAATGTTCTTAACATATTGTGTGGGGGGACATTTTATTGCTTCTTGAATCTTCTCAGTCTGCTTCAAAAATTCCTGTGGCCCTTGAATCTAGAAGTCACCTTGAAATCTTTTAGGCTTCAAGGGATGGAAATCCATAATGTGGGTGAATTTGGATTGGGGAGGTGGTGGTGGTGCTACAACATCTTCTCCTTGGCATAACTATTCATTCTATTCTTTTCTCTACATCATGGTGTGAACAACACCTTGATGGATTGTTACATTTGATCCATCCTATCTAAAAGTGAGCAAATTTGTGTTGCTATGTCATTCCCATAGTTGCCTCTCTACCAACTTAGTTACTGGTTAGAAGCAAGTTCAACATCTGATCTTCATTTTTATTTTGCTCACTATTTTGCCTAAAGTATGTTCTTGGGGCCATGTATCCCAAGTTTTATAAGAGAAATGATCAACACAATTTATATCCCCTCTATACTTAGTCTTTTTTCATGGTTATATGCTTAATTAGATACTTGCCATTAGTTTTATGGTTTGGTCAATTTTTGAGTTTCATTGGATTAATTCTATAATTTGGCACTGTTTTAAGTTTTTAGGTGTATCTTGAGTTTTGGACTTTAGTTATGGGTGATTCTTACATTTTTGGAAAGCAAAAAGAAAGGTATAAAAATGTTATGCATAGTCCAAAGCCTAGATTAGTTGTTTTAGAGGTCAAATTAAGCCCAAAAGGAAAAACAAAGCCCTATCTTGTGACCCAGAAGTAGTTTAGGTATATTTATCATAAGTGGAGCTCCATCCTTCATTTTAGTATAAATTTAAGCCTATAGGATACCTAAGATCAATCCTCATAACTTTCATGAAGGCTTAAGGTGAAACTACTCCATTTTCATTAAGTGTCAAGACTGTGGATCTAATTGTCAAATTCTATTATGGGTTAAACTGCTCTACAAGACTATCTTAGTTTTTTGCCCATAAATTGAGCTAGGAATCAAATTTTTGAGCAAGGTTAAGGCCATCAAAAAGCTAAGTGATGTTTCTACAATTCATATAAAGAGACCCACACCCAATTAAACCCCCTTCCAACCCTAATTAGTAGCCCAAGTAGAGTTAATGCATTGAGCTCTTATAAAAGTTTAGTTGAGCCTAACTATAATTCATTCTTCATATTAATTTCATTTTTGGTACTTTTTTGAAGAGGAGGAGCTTTGCTAGGATAGGAATACTAATCCCTTTTAGGCCTTATCTTCTTTTTTTATTTTGCTTCTATTTTTATTTTAATTTATAGTTAAACTTCTATTTCAATCTAAGGAAAATTTTACATTAATTCTTTTGTTGATTGTGAGACTTGATTCTATTGTGAATTTGTTCCCAATTTGATTCTCTATTTAATGCTAATAATTACCTTGGATGATTGATTAAGATGACTAGTTAACTAATTCATTATGATTTACTGCTAGTTAAATTTTTGTAAGCGATGTTGTTTATGGTTGTTTGGTTTGAGTAGTAATAGGGTTTTTGATTGTGCACTGGCATGAGTCAATTATCCTAGAGAATTGGGGGTAAATAATGGATTTGTTGCTAGGATAAATTGATTAACTAGTCTTAGTAGTTTTAGATCTTAATACTATTGGTGAAGTGGTTGAGATGTTGGACTTCAATCGATTTAACATAAGGGTTAATCAGGTTCTGGGCTTGGTTGGTCAATTTAGAGAGAAATTAACAAGAATTGATTAGGGGTTACGCTTAATTGGATTCTTGGCCAGACAGTCAAAAAGGGGATGAAATATTTGTATCAATGATTAGTCATAGAATTGATTACAAAAGTTCTTGGATTGAAGCTTTTCTCCTTGGATTTTTCTTTTTCCATTACTTTTGTTTGCTCAAGTAACAACATTTAGGTCAATCAAAGATAGAGCATCTCTAAGATGCAGATATATAAATGAGTATTGACAAATGAATCCTAGGAATGATAATTACTCTTAGGTGTACCTACCATTCCTTAACCTCACTCATCCCTAAAGCCAGCTAGACATAACTAGAGCTTTGATACTAACTTGTCAAATCCCTAATAACAAAGGAATGTGATTGGCATGGACTATTGAGGGGTAGCCCATGAATCTGTGGTACATAACTCATAAAGCATATAAAATCCTTTATTTATATACTTGGGAATATATTGAAAACAAATAATGAATGTGTGTGCACTTTAAATAAAACTGTTTCAAAGATAACATATGTAGCAAAAATATAAAACAATGAAAATGTTCTTAAAATAAACTATTCATGATTTAAATAACCAAGTTAACTTGGCTAGCTGCTAACACTTTACTTTGTTTTACTTTGTTCTACCCACATACTAACTTGTCATTCCTACCTCTAGTAAGTAGGATGAGGTCCTACCTAATTAGGATCCTAAAGTTTTATGTATTTGAAGAAAACATGACAAGAGAGGATGAGTATAACTAACAATACTCAATGAAGTGAGGGTTTCTATCCTTCTTTGGGTTGAAAACATTTTTGGTCATAAGATTAGTGTATCACACATATAGCTATATATAAATATAGATATTTACATTATAAGAAATTCATTTTTGAGAAAAATGGGATTTATTGCTCATTTATGAAAACATATGAAAAACCATAATCATTTTTACATTGCAAACCTCATCGCATAAGATTATACGGACATCAAGGACCATTGCCAGGAGCGATGTTCTCTTATCTTTTCATGCTATGTCCTTTAGTTTTTCCCATAGGATCAATTCATTTCATATTGTGCCTTAATGCACTCATCCAATGACCTTCTATCGCATAGGAGACTCTGTTCTATAACACTTTGTTGTATGGGAGACCTTATGCACTTGTCTTAGTGCACATAGGTCATTTAATGACTTTACACAACCATCCATTATATTTCCATATTCTAACTAGACCTATCTTACCCTTCCGTATCTCATGATAACTATTCAATTAATTAGTTAATTAATCATTTATGATTAAACTTCTATATGTCTGACCTAGTTCCTATGTTTAAGCCCTATGCCAAGCTATTAGCTAAGCTTACCTTTGCAATCACACATGTAATCATATAAATATACATCTCTTAGAACTTTATTTATGAGTCATAAGCATTTATCTAATTCTTGTAATCTTTCCTAACATACAAAATATCTTTTGGCTATTTTTCAAAATTAAATTAATACATAAAAAGGAAGCTAGGACAACAACAAACCACACTCATCTTGGTAGGATAAAAATTTCCTAAACCTAACCTCAAAGCCCTTACCTGAGTTTTGATTAGAACCCTTGAATGTCAAAAAAACTACAACAATCAGAGAGAAATCAAAACAAATGAGAGAATCTAGCCTTTTTAAGATAGAATCCTTACCCAAGGATCACAACATTGAAGAGTGCAAACCATAACCCCAACACTCTTTGGAAATTACACAATTATAAATGAGATTGTAGAAAATGTCACAAGGGTTACTCCTTATATTGGCATGGAAAGGCAACTAGTTGACTACATTGTGCAACACCTGTCTACTTATCATGTTTGTACTAACTGGTCATTCGCTTCCTAGATCTGGTTGACTGGTTGGTCTAGTTCCCAAGGCCTTTCATGGCTAGGACCTTAGCCTAACTTGTCATGGTGGTCCTATCCTGATCTAGGTTTTAAGTTATGAAATTTCATTTTGCTACCTTTTACACTAGGGATATTACATTATAGTAGCTGTGAGATGTTAGTTTAGCTTAAATGACTTCCATTTTACTAGGCATTTATGATTTAACTAAAACATTTGGCATATCATTCACACAAACTATGCCCATGACATTATTCCATGCAATCTTTGTTTTTAAAATTACTAGTCCTACACTTTCCTCATGTTTTGTTCCATTCTTTCTTGCATAAGTAGTTCCTATATTATATTTTCTCCATGTTTGTATCTCTATTTGTTATTGATTCATACAATTTCATGCATCACAAGTCTCACTTATCATTAAGTCATAAGCATTTTAATTCTATCCAACTATGTGTTACTTGCTTTATTAAATGATCATGAAAGTGTTCATGCATACACATAGCACATATACACACACAATCATCCAAATGATTATATTTATAGTCTTTCGTATAACTTAACACATAAATACCTTCTCATGTTCATGCATTTATACTTCTATTTATACACTCTTGAAACCACTTATTTGTGTTTACATAATACATGCATATTTAACCACATGTGTTTTGACATAAATGCATATTTACATATTTCATGCATAATCACTCGTATCACTTATCCTTATAGTCAAGCATTTTTTACCCAAACTCACACATAGTTACATTTTACATATACATCTCCTTGAATTATACCCGATCCTCAGGCATATAGCAACTTAAACATATTCTTTTCATTTTGTTCATGAAACATATTTATTTTTAGTAGATCAAATTTACTACATTTATAATTATGAAATCCACATATTTACCATATGATTATCCATACATAAGCTCATTATAAGTATTTATATTGTCTTATTACACACAAACATATTATAAATTATTTTATATTGCTCTTTTACCATGCAACATGTCATTTACTGGTTGTTCATCCTAGATCTTATTCTATTAATGTTCTCTATACTCTCTAATTGCTAAATGTTTTTTGTATTCTACCATAAGCTTAAACAATTCAAATCATTCCTTGACCCATAACCATAATCTATCCCTATCATAGCCTCTCAACTCAATTGAATGATCAAACATCATTTTATGTAGTCTCTATTGATCATATTCTCATATGCATCATGCTTATCATAACTTTGTCTAACCTAACACTAATCATATTTTTATACTTTCTACAAATTCTTATCCTAATACATATTATTCTAACAAAGATATTCATTTCATTCACATATTAGCACATTTAAAGAGAATAATAGCATGAAATTTTATGGACCTTGCTCCATACTATATTTTTGTATGGCTCAAACCATATTCTAATACCTTGGGCTTGCAAGACTCTCAATGTTTTGATAAAAAGAAAACTAAGTCAAACATTTAAAATGTAGACAAAAAATCACACTCAGATACCATACGAAGGAAGGGTAGTACAAAGATATGTATAGGCTACTTTAAGTAGTGCATTTGGACACGTTGATCAAAAAATGACACAACATAGTTATGCATATCACATTACTTATCTTCCATGTATGATAAAATTGTCAAAAATATAATTATCAAACACACTATCATAATAAGTAAGGGAAGAATGCATTTAGGTCATGTGACTCGCAATCATACTGTATTTTGTTGTATTCCCCTTATGAAATATCACACTTTATTATATACACCTTATGACATACCATGTTTTGTATGCCTACCCCAACATACCATATTTAGCTAGTCTACCGTTAGCCTAAGTTCCTTTTCTTGACTTTGCCCTAGTGCACATGAGCATCTGGTAACTTAATTGAGCTAATTACAATCATAGTAAAAGACTTGACCAATCTACCCAAAATCTTAACTTTCCATGAAGCTATGCAAAATTACTATTCTATCCTTCATAAGATTTGCCCATATCTAAAACCTTTACTTTCCTAATTCAAGTTTGCATATCATAATTTATGTTTACTTTTAGATACTTTGGTATCTATCCTTTTAAACCTAAGATCAATTGTTTCAACAATCTAAGTTTCACCTATTAAAGATAGATATTGTATTCCATCAATTAATATTACATCTAATAAGGTTCCAACCTAGAAATGCTCACTAGTGCAAACATTCATTTTAGCCAATCACATACATGATTTGATTTGTAGTCATAGATTTTCCTTTTTTTAGGTCCCGTCAATTTTCCATGTAGCATTTTAAAGCTTGACAATAGACTTTTATGATTAGTTGTAATTCATGTGGTAGAAATTAAATAGGCTAAAATTTAATTTCCTACACTCCTAGTGCATATTTACATCTTCTCTGTCTATTCACTGATGTATATGTTTATATGAATTTCATTTATTATTCATTTTGTTTATTTTTGAGCTACATAGCTGGGCATAGCATAAGTCTGAATGACATAATCTTGTTCATATCAATTTATGCTTAAATGAATAGATCATATTTTTTTTGTTTATGTTCAAGCTTAAAATCATATTAGAAATGCAACTTGATTGTTTTTCCTTTTGCTTGCACTGTATATTGCATTCCTTTCCATAGAGATAACTTTACCCATAAATTTTTCTAGAATTAGAAAAACCTATTTACTAAGTGGGTCTCCAAAAATGTGTTGTGGTAAACTAGTTTTGCATTAGATAGTAAACAACCCATTTAGCATTACAAGGCTATGTAGACATCTCTATGTTGTTTCTATTCCATAGTGTGTAAAATGGCCTATTTTTCAACATGTCAAAAAGTCATTAAATTTAAATATCATTTGATACATTTTTTGAACCAAAACCTATAGTCTAAAACATGATTTTTGATATAAACCAAGTCTAAATAGATATGGTCAAAGTGATTATTCAATCTATATGGCTTTTGATTTTTGGGTCTAATCCAAGGTGTGTGAGCTCCAAACTACATGGTTTTTGATCTTTTGGTCTAAGCCAAAGTATATACGCTCCAAGGTGTAACAGGATAGAGTACAAACTAGGTAAGCATTCTATTTTCCCTTCAATTGGTCATCCACCATGCATATTCATCATATAACTAGTCATTCATTCATTACGCATCATGTTTTATTTGTTATTTGCTTGATTCTATCCATATTAAGAATTAAGCATAATTAGAATAGCTTATCTTAGTAGGGACCAATTTATTTAGGAATAATTGTGGTGCTTTAAGCAACCTTCTTAATTAATAGCATAACTCTTAACTCAACCAGGTTACACCATGTCAATGGAATCAAAGGATATGACTTGCCATTTACATTATTTTTTTCCTCATTTTGAGTAAAACATAATGGTGACAATTAAATCTTGATTGTTTTCAAGGATTCTTCCCATAATTTTATGCCTCCTTTGGACCCACACAATAGTAGTGCTACCATCCATGAACTGATACAATTCTTTCTTTAAATACAAGCAATTTGTATGAGATTTTGACATATAGAGCCTTTCTAATTTCTTCTTTAAACCAACAGGATAAGTTTTATATAAAACATTATATTTTACCTAAAGTGCCAAACTTAACTTGTTGGTACTAACTACCTTTATCTTCATCTCATCCTAAGTTTATTTGTCATATTTTCAGGCTTTTTTCCTTTCCACTTAGTGTTTTGACTAATTTCTACTACACCAATTGCACTCTGCCATATACTAAAATCATTTTTCCCATCAGATAACTCCATTTCAAAGTTAATGCCTGCCATCTCAAATTACAAATATCACCTGGGATCAAACCAGCTTTGATACCATTTCATTGGGACAATATCTCAGTATTAGCATTTGATGGGAATAAAATAGAGTAATCAATTACATCATTCAAAACAAACGCATGCTTTAATATGGGAAAACTCCTAACTCGAGGAAGAAAACCATTGGAGAAGCAACAAAGTTTACTATCAAACTTTGAAAAAATAATTACAATTTTCAATCTCACTCCCCATCTCCCTGAAACTCAAATCTCAAACTTTTTCATTGTAAATGTCACAAAATTTACTCTTTTTCTCTTGATATATACAAAAGAGAATTTCACTCTTTCTTCTATAAGAACTTACTTTCTTGTATAATGGCCACATCTTTCTTCCTTATGAAGGCTCAATAATTCTTCTAAACTTACTAAATACTATCCTTTCCTTTATATAGGAAATCAACTCAAACACTTTCATTTTCATCATGTGATTTTCTTTTCTCCATTTTTATTTATTTTCTAAATAAAAATAATTTAGTTAGGTTAAAAATAATATGAAGTTCATTAAAGGATAAGATATATTATATCCCTTGAATTATGTTTTAGTGTCCACTTTGTTAAAATTTGCTATGTGGACTACCATAGTTTTAGTCAATTATGTTATTGGATTAAATGGATGTTATGAGAAGTAATTATATTGGTCAATTAATTAAGTGATTAGACTATTAGGTCTATAATGATGCCGAGACCATTCGTGAACTTTAGGGACGTAAGCCTTGTAACTAGGCCAATGATGATGGGTTAATTAGCTTAATAGGATTATAGTAAGGCAAGTCTCTACTTACACCCTAGACAGAACTATAGCCACCCTATTGAAGATAGAAATTCCTTTCTCTCCCTTTTCTCTGCTAGTGATTGTGAAGAGTAAACTTACTCAATGACCTTTTACTTTAATGAATTCTCAATCTAAGCTAGGTACAATTATCATTATTATTCTAATTAATTTATTTGTACAAATCTCATGCTTTGTAACATGATACAACAAATTAGGTTATTTGGCTATTGAATTTCTCATAATTGATATTAGAGCTAACTTTTTTTTTCCATGTTACAAGGCTCAAATTTGTGTAGATTTATTTTTTAAGATTTTATATGACCATAATTTGTGATGTAAAATTATTATGGATCTATGAACATGAGATTTGTTCATATTTTAAGACTTGATAAATTTCTAAATTATTTGCAATTTTTTTGGTAAATCTTTTTGAGATGAAATCTTGAATTGATATAATTTGAATTTTTTCCAGAAAATTCAATTCACAAATTTGAAAGATTTAAAGAAAAAAATTTCAAATTAATTTGTGATTACATCTCAAGAGTCTATGATGTGTAAAAGGCACAAATCAATGTGAATAAATACTACTAAAAAGTTGAACTTTTCAAAATTTTTACAAAGTTATTTAGGGTGGGAGTTTTGCTCTTAAATTCGACTTAATTGTTATGTTAAATTGATTGAGGTTTTAATTAATAGAATGATGAAATCTACAAAAGCTCCCAATCAATTTCACGAAACACAAGTTGTTATAGCATTAGTTTTTCAAAATCTTGAATCAATTTTTTCCAGAACTTGAGTTGGTTTTAATTTTATCAATTACACAAACAAGTGTTAATTTTTTGATGGAGAATGATACGGGTGAAGAAACCCATTCAAAAATTTTGTAAAACTGTGGTTGGATACGAAGAATTTAAGCTAGGTTGGAAATCGGGTCCAAAACAGGTAAAGAAACCCAATTGCATAGTAATCATGCGAGGAAGAAGGCTGAGGTGCATGCAGTCAACATACTGCCAAGATGGTGGTAGATGGTGATTCCGATCACATGGTTGGCCTCCACTCTTTGAGATGATTTTAATGCATATTTTTCAAATTTGTTGGAAATAAAATTATTTTAATTATTTTTTGTCAACTTCTTTGACTGCTAATTTGATATTATTTGAGTCAAATTTTATTATGTGATTTCTACATATTGTCCTAATTTTTGTAATTTTTCTAGAATTTTTTGCTACTATTTGATTATTATTTGAATTTTGCATGATTATATGCATAAAATTATTAATATGTGGGAACTATATTACTCATGGTATTTGGACTTGAAAAATTTATTTTATGATTCTTACATATTATATTACTGTATGTAATTTTTATGGACTGATTTGATGTTGTTTGCATATTTGAATATTTTCTAGATTATTGTGTGCAATTTGTAAAATTATGTAAGAATCAATTTTGCTCATATTATAGCCATGAAACGTTGTGCAATTGAGTACTCAACTATTATGGGACCAATTGCATAAAATTTTGCTTAAAGTTAAATTTTGGAGTTGTATCTTAGAAAGTGCTATGTTACAAAGATGTATGCCTTATCAGTGTAATATTATTAATATAGTTTGTTCGTAATAATATGAGTGTTAGGATTGCTTGTTATGTTCTTAAAATGTTAAATACCTTATCGGTAAGAGATTTTAAGAATGTAGCATTTAATCCTTATATTATATTATGAAGCCTTAAATGCCCCTATTAGTGTTGAATTTCATAATGTAATACTATTTGGAATTGTATAGCTATTGAGAAAATATTGTAGCATGATTAAGTTAAATATGCAATTTTAGAAATTTATGATGAATTTCATAAATTGTTATTTCCTCAATCTTTTATTACCTATGCACTTGATTATCGTAAAAATTGTAAATTGAACCAGTTATGAGGAATGGGCTGAGTAAAAGATATGTAGGTTGAATTGCTGATATCATATATGGCAATCACCAAATTTTATATTTGGCATGGAGAGAGGGAGAACTAAAGATAGACGATGACTCTACTATTATGCAAAGACTCTTTGTGTGGACACACTCTAATAAAGTGTACTTGATAGTTGTAATGTATACTAAGGATAAGACTATCATAAAAGGCATTGCTAACTCTTTAATGCCAAAGTGTTTATAGACTCCTTAGCTGATAAATTCAAAAAGTTTGATAAGGTTAGAAAGGATACTACCTCTCATTGCTAGATAAAACTATTTAGGATGGTGTTAGTGGAATTCGTAAGTATATCACAAAACTGGTATACTATTATAATCACTCATGGACATGAAAATAGACTTAGAAACCAGTCATTTGATTTAGCATATTTTATAGTCTCTTTCAGTTCAAATTGATTTTCTTAAGACATCTTATCACACCCAAAAAAGTGACTAGACTTTCAATGAAATGACTCTATAATTAATTAAGTCGAGGATGACGTGAAGAATTGAAAGGTTTTTGTGCTCACTTTGTTTCACATAGATCAAGTGTTGTGAAGATAGTCACGCCTAAAAGGGAATTAACTTTAGAAAGCAAGAAAGCTAATTTGAGTGCACATCAAAATGTTCTACTAGCTCTAGTTAGATGTTCCATCAAACACTTTGTGGTTAGATAGAGGTGCAACAATTTGCATTACAAATTCATTATAAGTGTCAAGAAACAAAAGGAAGTTAAATGATAGAAAGTCGATAGTCGAATTAGAAATGGTGGAAAAGTGAAAGATAAGTATGTAGGAGTAGTTGCTATTTGGAAATTGGAGAGTTAGTTGGTTAAATAAATACTATGGTTGGAAACAAAAGGGTTAGAATTAATGTGAGATCTTCAATAATGTGACAAAGGTTTCTCAAAAACTTAATGTAGATTTTCCGCAAGAGCATGGCGTAGCTGTGTAGAGTCTGGCGAATACGAGTCGAGTCCCACTGGAATCTTTATTATCAATTACTGGATGTTTACAACTAAGATAGCTAAATCAAATAAGAATAGCAAAAAGAATAGAAAGGTCTAATGTAAAAGCAACAGACAAATAATAAGCAAAGTATAATAATAAAAGCCTAGGATTGAGGTTTTGCCACAGTTATATTCTTTAATAATTAATTGAGTTATTTCCTATTATGATTACTTAATTAATTGAGGATGGTTTAGCTAACTTAATTACTAGTCTCTTTCAAGGTCTAATAATAGTTCTTAAATCAACCTAATTTCCTACTTTCGTGGAATTAGATTAAATTAAGCCCTTTAAGATTTGTGCAAACTAATAAAGATTCCTAAAGAAACTTAATCTACTTTCGTGATTAAA
>JANHAO010006344.1:0-21457 GCA_026873985.1 Saraca asoca
TGAAAATAAGTACTCATAATATTAAATAACATGACATAACAAATAATAAGCTGAAAATCGAGCTTGACATGCGTGTTGAAATAGAAAATGCGTGTCCGAACTTTTTAAAATTATGGACACAACCCCAGAATCGAACTTAACATGAGTGTCGAAATAGGGAACGGGTGTCTGAACTTTTTAAAATTACGAATACGGTCCTGACACGTTTCGTGTCAGTGTCGGAAACGTTTCCGACACGCGAACATGGCTGCTATATGAAGTGTCGGTGCATCGTAGATCTTATTAACCAAAAAACATCAAATTAGATTTATGTCACAATTCAAAATAAGCTTTCGGGTTGTGATGGATAAACCGACTTCGTAGAATGGTCAAACAGCTAAAGTTTGATAAAATAGGATTAAATTGTGACCAAACAACCGGCTCATAATATCATGGATCAAGCTCAATTCCTTGCAAGACAGATCGCAATAAAGTATTAGCATGAGAGCAAACAAAGTCACAATCAGGTAACAAGGACAACTTGATCGATTGAATCATAGCTTGACTACCAAACGAGATAACCTCTCAATAATCCCATGCAAGTCGATGCATTCATAGGCATGTACAGATAACATGACTATACCATTAATAGGAATGTGAGAATTTCGCTCATACCAATAGTATACCACAAATACGTGGACAACTCCCATTTATCTAGAAGCATAATGAATGGCATGATCAACTATTATATAAACCCTCAGGTACCTTGTTTAAAGGATTATCTTCATTACTAATATTGAAATTTTGTTTCTGAAATTAACTTAAGCATTAGAATATACTCAGTTAACCACTTTCGTCGTATATGACTGACATTGTTCTTTGTGCAAATCACCCCTTTGTCGATCATCACCCTCTAGGCCGGTCTTTTCCAACAGAAAAGTTCCAATTTGTAAGAAATGTTGCCTTCACACACCAAAATAAACTAAGAAAAGTACTTATATACTTCAATTATAACACGTGATCATACTCTCACTCAATAGAAAGAAGTTATTTGTAATTTCTAATGCCTTAAAAATTGTAAAATATAATTTTCAAGTCATATTGGTCCTATAAAATTTACATATGAACAAAAAATCTGTAAGTGACTTTTTCCAATTAAATGGAAGTGAAGACATACTTTATGGTTATAGAATAGAAGTACTTCTCAATAAACCAGACCCCACACATCATTCTATGTCAGCAAGAATTGCTAACTCAATTTTGTAACCCCACTGTTTACACACTAAACCCCATTTATTTTTGTAATTTTTGCTAACATAGAAGGGCGTGAGAGGGCATTGTTTTATTTTGAAATGTGAAGGTAGCATTTCTCTTTGACTTCCAAAGAGGCCCTAATTGAGGCATTGTAGTTGTCTTGTATGTTATAGAATTAGCAATTGAAGATTTCCTTGTATACCATAGAAATAGTAGGAAAAGAAGTTATGACTAGTTTGCCTACTTCATATGTAACTAACAACTTTTTTAATTTTCAAATACAACCTGGCAGCAACCCTCATTTTCGTCAAATATACACTTAAGTTTGGAAAATTACATCTTCACCTTCATGGCACAAGCGAATCTTTCCAATATGCCCACTTACCATAAGCCAAAGAGCTTCAACTTCAGATAGAGAATAACTTTTGCAAACTAAATGGCACAACATCCTTCATCACTTCATGATAATTATAATTCAATTTTGATAAAATTAATAATTTTATCCTTGAAATTATAAAACATTAATAAAATAGTCTTCCAAATTATAAAAATAATCATAGTAATTTTTAAATAATACATATATATAATTTCATTTCTTTGTTATATTGTTTAGGAACGAAATTATAAATATAGAGGAATGAAATTATATAAATAAAGTATTATTCAGATATTACAATAATCATTTTTATAATTTATGTATCGTTTGCCAGCATCTTATATTTTAAGAAACAAAATTATCAATTTTTTCTTCTAGACTTTACTTATGCAATCCAATCGATGTATACAAGTATCCATTTAATTTCCTTTGTGATCATTTTGGACTTGTAGTTAATGGAGAAAAAGACTTTACTATTAGGGATTTGGGTGAAAAATAAAATAGGGGTAAATTGCACCAAGTTAAAAGTTTAAGTGCCAAATGAGCCCTTTTCAAATTACAAGAAGGTTTTTTGCCCATGAAACAAAATATAAGGGAATTATGTGTATTTTAGCCTTATTTTTCTCATTTCAAAATGACAGTTGAAATATTTTAAAAATCAAAGTAGATTCATGAGAACTTGGGTAACTTATGGAAAATGTTGTATGCTTTAGGCTTCGTTTGGTTTGTTGAAAAATATTTTTTGTAGGAAAATCTCATTTGCTTATATATAAATGATTAAATTGTATACTTTGTGATTAAAAAAATTAATGTATAATGTTATGATAATGGAGGAAAATAACTTTCTCTCTAAAAAAGAGAATGTTATTTTTCACCACACACTCTACATTTAATATTGAACAAGTAGAATATTTTTGTTATCTTAATATTTTATAACTATAAACATAAATAAATAAAATTATTTTTATAAAAGATGTTTTTCCATCAAAACAAATAGACCCTTAACTAGGTCAATTCACTCAGTAATTTTATGAAAATTTTAAGTTCTCCTTTTAGGAACTTGAATATTTTTATGATTAAATTACTTAATTTTTATTTAATCAATTCATCTGCATTCACATTTGATTAGACAATTTTATAGGAAATTTAAATTTTCCTTTGAAGAGATTAAATATCTTTTGATTAAATCATTTACGCATAGCTTGGGATTTGTTATTTTTTTAATTTATTAATCAGAATATATAATTATCTATCCACTTTTTTTACACAAGAAAACAAAATCAAAATGGAAAGTAAAACACACATTTACCAAACGTATATATAAAATAAGGACCAGACATCCAAAGCAAGAGGTGTAAAGTAGCTGATCCTGCTAAGGGGACATAGGAGAAGTTGACATTGACCTTCATCCATTGATGCTGAGACTATATGAAAGCTTGCGAGAAGCTTATGAATGTCCATGCAAATAATCCTAAGATACGCAGAATTGCATTGATTATCAAGAATTACTCTGGTGAGAAACTTGTAAGGGGACAATATGTGGAGGATTGCATTTTCTGAAATAAAAGGAGAATGGAACAACAATCTCAGAGCATTAAGCAGAGTGTAAGATGGTGTTTGCTTATCTTTAGAGCAAAATAACCTGGCCATGTGAATAGAAGTCCTTTTCATAAGACTACACTTGCAGAGGCAATGCCCAGTACCATGTTTTTGAATTCTATTAGCCTTTATGACAATGCATACATCAGAAACTGGTTGCACAAATACAAGGACCTAAATTGATGGTCAATGCTTAGTGTTGATCGAGAGGAGAGGGTTGACTTTGTACTCCTTCTCCCATTTGATTGATAAGCAGAAGGGATTCCATGGTGCTTGAAATTTTCCCTTGCAAAACTGTTTGATTCTTGACATACCAAATTTTGTATAAAAAAACTATGATAAGGTAAGCAAGCTCTACGATGATCTGGGGGAGTTGGATAGCAAATTGAAAGCAAGATTTCAACTATTCTCCAATATTTTAAGGACTGATGATATCTGGCTGAATGTTGAGGGAAGAACTAAACCAGAAAGCTCTTGTAGTGGGACACTAAAAAAAGATATGCTTCATAGTCTCATTGTTTTGATTATAGAAAACACACATATTGTTCACTCCGATATTTCTATAGTGTAGTAGGTCAGTGGTAGGTGGAATTTTATGGCATGCTTTCCACAAAAAGATTATGACTCTCTAAGGGAGTGGGAGAGACCAGATTTGTTTCCAAAGATAGTCCATTGTAATGTTGCCAAAACTGGTGGCATTGAGAAGGAGGTTTTAACCTTTTCTTATAGAACAAAAAACCATTATGTGATTCTATCCAGGCAAACCAATCAGAGGCCTCCAAAATTGAATAGGGGATTAGTAACACTTGATGAGCAATTGGAGGAACATAAACTTGATAAACTTTTCGGGAGTTCCATCTTCTAGCTGGATTCTTGAGGTTTGTTGTACACTAAAAGTCACGTGGTAGTACTCCTGCATGAGGCCACCAATAATACTTACTAGTTAAGCTAATATCCTTGCCAATGGCAACTTGCCATTTAAGGCTTTTGGTAATAAGGGGTGAAGCTTGCTGAATTTGCTGCCATCTCCAAGTAGCATTGGAATGAGGCTTATCAGTATCTTCTATAATCCCCTTTCCATATTTTTGAGCAATTAATCTATTCATGAGAGAATTAGGCCAATGTAAAACTCTCCAATATTGCTTTGATTGCATAGCTTCATTCTTAAGTTCCATCCTAACTAGACCCAAACCACCATCCTTTGCTGGTTGAGTAATTTTGTCCCATGCTAGAAAGAGTATGCCACCTTACTACATCATTAGACCACAAAAATCTGGAAATTGAAAATTGAATGAAAGAAAGTCTTCTTATTCATCCTGGAGGTTGCCATATGATATGTTGGAAGTGATTAGAGAACATTTTTGCATAAAATCAACCTGCCAGCTTGAGACAACAATCTAGCTTTTCAACCCTGTAATTTCCTAGAGATCCTGATACTAACTCTGGATAGATGTCTGCTTTTCTTTAAAGTCTATCAATAAAAATGCCTAAATATTTCCCAAGCTTGGAAATTGTCCTAATCCCAAAACTTTAGCCATAAATTTTCTTATGTTCCTTGGAGTATTCAAGCTAAACCAAATTTCAGATTTAAGTTTATTTATACTAAGACCAAACATTACTTTAAATTGGATAAGAATTTGATTGGCTTAATTACTTTTTTGATCCCCTTATAATGCAAATCAACTGTATCTAGTCCCCTTAAAAATAAAATTCTATTTTGATCTCCCTAAAATTAAAATCAAATTAATTTTGGTCCAAAATTTAATTTTCGTCCAAATAGGAAATGAAAGTGAATAATAATAGTTGGCTTAATTGTATTTTTTATCCTCTCAAAATATAAATCGATCGCATTTGATCCCTTTAAAATTAAATTCTATTTTTCATTTCTTAAAATCAAATAATAATAATAATAATTTATTTACTATCTCGTGAAATATTTATTTAATTATAAAAAAAATAATTTAATAAGAGAGAGAAAATATTTTAACAATAAAAAGTAAAGTCTCAATAAAAATTAAAATTAAAATTAAAATACATATATTAGACATAAAGACAATAATAAAGAACTTAATTTTAAAAAAGTTAATTAAGATTTGATATTTTGATTTCTGTCTATCAAGTTTAAAAAATTTATAGATAAAAAAAAATGATAAACAAATAATAAAATCTCAATAAGAAATTAAAATTTATATTAGAAACTTATAATAGATATAATAGTAAAAACTTAATTTTAAAAGATTAATCAAAAAAATTTTCTACCTCTATATTTTAAAACCTCTATATTTATTCTCTTTGAAAAATTAATAAAACCTACTTTTTCCTTCTGTAAAAAAAATATAGATTTAAAATATAGAGGCAGAAAAAAATTTTGATTAATTTTTTAAAACCAATTCTCTATTATTATATCTATTATAAGTTTTTAATGTAAATTTTAATTTCTTATTAAAATTTTACTAATTGTTTATCATTATTTTTTTACCTATGAATTTTTTAAACTTAATAGATAGCGATAAAAAAAAAATCTTAAGTAATCTTTAAAAATTAAGTCCCTCTCAAGATAATATCTAATATATGTTTTTTAATTTAAACTTTTATTTTTATTAAGACTTTATCTTTTATTGTTAAAATATTTACTCTCTCTTGTTAGATTATATTTTTTATAATTAAATAAATATTTCAAGAGATATTAAATAAATTATTATTTAATTTTAGGAGATGAAAATGGAATTTTGATTTTAAAGAGATCAAATGTGATTGATTTTTTTTTAGGGGACAAAAAATATAATTAAGTAAAATGTTATACTTCCATTTCTCATTTGAACAAAAGTTGGACTTTAAATTAAAATTGATTTGATTTTGATTTTAGGGTGATTAAAATAGAATTTTATTTTTAAAAAAATCAAATGTGATCAATTTTTATTTTAGAAGACTAAAAGTATAATTAAACCAATTTGATTAATCATGACACAACCGTCAAGAAGTCATCTACAAAAAATAAATGACTTATTTGAGAAGCATTTCTATAGGCCCTAACCCCTTGAATCTGAGCTGCTTCTTTTGCCTAGACATTATTAATGAGAGGACATTAGTACATAGAATAAATAAATAGGGTGATATATAGTGAATTACCCTACCTTAAACCTCTAGAAGATTAGATTGAAGAAGTTTTGTCCCCAATAACTAGAACCTTATAACAAAGTAGTAACACTCTACATGATCATTTGGATCCAATAAGAAGAGAAATTGATAGCTTGAAAGACCTTTTGAATGAAGTCCCATGATAAATAATCATATCCCTTGTTGAAATCAACTTTCAAAGCATTCCAGTAATTGTTCTTAGTTCTACATTTCCTTGTATGCTAAATGACCTCTTAAGCAACAATTATATTGTCAATTATATTCTTCCCCTTTATGAAAGCTTTTGGGTAAGGCGATATTAACTCATCATCTAAAAAAGGTTGCAATCTAGTGACTAATACTTTAGAAATAAATTTATAAGCCACATCACAAAGGTTAATAGGCCTGAAATTTTTGAATGATTTTTGATAGTTGCATTTAGGGATTATGCAGACGAGAGTCTAATTTAAAGCCCTTAACAAAAAGGATAAGATCATGTTAGTAACTAAGCCTCACTCATTAAAATTGTTCATAGGCCTAATTTACAACACTTGATTTCTAATTTTATTTGCAGTTGGAAAAACCACTAAACAAATTGTGAATTTTTAAAATAATTACAAAGATGTTGTTGACATCAAATTTTAAAGATAATATTTTGATACGTACTTAAAAGATTTTATAATTTTTGTTATAAAATTTAAATTTAAAACTTACAATTTTGTGTATAATTTTTTTATGAAAAAAATTATAATTTAATATATGCTTTTCAAATAAAAAGTACACAGAAATTTGTAACTTGTCAATAAAACTTGCATCAATTTCTTTACAATGAAAAAAAATTGCATCAAAATTTTTTATATGAAAATTACAACTTTTAATCATTTAGATTGTCAAATGTATATAACTTGTTATAAAAAATATAAAAACATGTAAGATCTGAATTTTTTACAAGTGTGTATCGAAACATAACTCAAAGTATGATCTAAGTTTTAGTCAATCAGTTGCAAGTATGCAGTGAAATATAACTCAATGAAACATCGATATTTCATATAACAGTCGTATTCATATATCGGTGTTCACATTTCTCTGTGTCCATGCGTTAAAAATATCGTATCCATACATTAAAAATGTCGTGCCCCCGTGTCCGTATCCACGTGTCCGTGCTACTTAGGTTGCAATTATTTCTTCAAAAATAAATTAATAATATAAATTTAAGAATCATATACCAAATCTTCTTAATATTATAAAAACTGTAAAATTTATCATTATTCAGATGTGATTATATAGCAAATATCTTCCACTTGCTAAGAGAAGACAAGTAAAAAAAACTTTTAATTTTCTCTTTTTTCTTTGTCATTTTAATTTAAATATAGAGAAAATTTATGTATTTATTTATTTTAATAATAAATTAATTATTTTAATTATCTATAATTAATTTTTTATTTTATTATTATGAAATTATTGAATTACTAATATAATTCTTTGAATTATTAAATAATATTTTGATTTCTAATTTTAATATTTGAATTATTTATTCATTTAAATAGTGCAATTTTGATTCTATTTTAATATTATTGAAATAATTTTTAACTCAAATTATATTATATTTAGATATTTAATATTATAATAAAAGTTAAAAATATTTTAATATTTTAGTGAATTGCATAATTCAAAATTTAAATAATTTTGATAATATATTTTTTAATTTTTAAATCATAAGTTACTTTGATAAATATTATACATCCTTTATTATTTATGAAAATTATCCATTTTAAAAATTTATAATAAAATTATCTAAACCTAATTTTAGTTTAAATTTATTAATATATTTTAATTTAAATTATTTCTATATATATTAAATAATTTATATATAAATAAATAATTATATTTATAAAGAAATAAAATATTTATCAATATATGATTAATAATATCTAATTTTAGTGAATAACGTTTTTGTAAAAAAATTTACTTTTTAAATTTTCATATTATTTTAAATATCAAATACTAAATTTGATATTTTATAATTTTTCTTTTTAAATTTTTTTATCATTTTTAAGTAATTATTATAATTTCAATTTAAAATATTTTTAAAAGTTTATAAAAGAAATTTCTAAAGTGTATATTTTTTAAAGATAATATATTAATTATGAAAATGCTTAAACTATTATTAATTAAATAATTAAACCTCCTAATATAAAGTAGTTAATTTAAAATTTTAAATAAAATAATTTATAAATAAAAATTAACTTGAGTATTAATATATTATAAAAATATTTATGAAAATATGAAAAAAATCTGAATCATAAATTTAACCAATTTAAAATATTAATATAATAATTTCATCAAATTAAAAATAATATAATATTTCCTCATAATTAATATAAATATAATTATATTAATTATATAATCATCTAATATATAAAAATATAATGATAATTTATCTATATTTAAATATATTATAATTTAAATTTATATTATATATTATTATTAAATAAAATTAATTAAACTTATATATCACACATCGGTGGAAGGTAGTTTGGATATATACATAGCGAGTCTCCTCATATAATTATTGTAATTTAGCTATAAAATATTGTGCTTTTTATTAAAAATCCTAACTACCAATCTTAAATCAGAAAATCGTTAAAAAAAAAAAGGGAAAAAATATAGATTAGTTGACAACTTGACGTCCATTCTTCGGCAATTTGCCCCTACGGTGCAATTATAATTATGAATTAGTAAATTCTACGGAGTAGGGAGTGGAAGAACTGGTCTTCTTACCATCCCTTAAAATTTAGTTATTAACCCTTCGTCTATAACATTGACATCCGCGCGTTTATTCACAACCCCGCGCTGCGCGTACGTTCTCTTACAGGCAAGAAGCGCCAGTTTGGCCTTCGCTCCACGTCAGAAATGTGGACCCAAGTTATCTCCAAACCCTAAATGCGCGACACATTCCTCCCAAATTCACTTCAAACTCAAACCCAAATCAAAATATAAGCTCTGTACTGATGTGACACGTGTCAGATACAAAAATCTCCTCCGTTGATGCCAGATCGTCGGGTAGTTGCTCTGGACTGCAAATAAATTAATATTATCCGTTGGATCAGAGATCAGAAAGATCAACGATGGATAAGGTTGCCCGAAACTCAAACGGGCAGATCTTATCGCCTTTAAGAACCGGCCTTGGCCTCTCTTTTTCCTCGCTCCAATTAGGGTAAAGAAATTCTGAACCCTTTACGTAATGTTTTCTCTCTTTTGATCGTGAAGCTGTTGCAGAATCGGCGGCGCGTGAGGTTGTTCAGAGGCGCGTGAGGATTGTAGCAGCCTCTAAAATTGAAGATTCTGCGGACTCATGGTTTATTCGAACTGCATTGGGGAATTCATGCCGGAGATGCGCCGGAGTCCCACTGGACTGCCGTGATTCTCCACCGTCTATGGCGTCCGCCGTCTTAGCCAACCGGAACGAACCTAATTGGCCGCAGCACAAAGGCGGTGGAGCAGGATTCATGGGCAAAGTACCTTTCTCTAACCCTAACCCTAAACCTACCCCTAAATTCTCTAACAAGAGGACCCAATCGGCCTCTGATGATGCGTCTTCTATTAATCGGCGATCGAACGAAATCAATCATTCCCAGTATTTGACCTTCAATATTGCCTCTTGTACGAAGAAGGAGCTGAACGAGCTAAAAAGTCGTTTGATTTTGGAGCTTGAACAGATTCGGCAACTCAAGAGTCGAATCGAGAACGGTGAATATCCACCCAGGCCTAGCTACAATGGGACGTTGAAGAAATCAGCGAGCAAAAAAATCTCCGGCAATAAGCGCCCATTGCCGATAAATCCAAATAAGGATCTGAAACGGTCCCAGTATGAGATAGGAAACTTGATGAAGAGCTGTGCGCAGGTTTTGCAGAAGCTGATGAAGCACAAGCACGGGTGGATTTTCAATGTTCCGGTCGATGTTGTGGGGATGGGTCTTCACGATTACTATGATATAATTAAGCAACCGATGGATCTGGGCACGGTGAAGTCGAATCTGGCGAAGAATATGTATTCTACGCCATCGGATTTTGCCTCTGATGTACGGTTGACGTTCAACAATGCATTGACCTATAATCCCAAGGGTCATGATGTGTATTCCATGGCCGAGCAGCTTTTAATAAGGTTTGACGAACTGTTCCGGCCGGTGCATGATAAATATGAAGATTGGCTGAGACAAGATCGGATTTATGATGAAGAACTGCAAGCCAGCTCATGGAACCCGGTTGAACCAGAGAGGGAGAGGGTGAAGAAGAAGGACAATCCGATCCCTCCGGCAAAATTGTTACCGCCTGAGCCAGTGCAGGTCCCTGCTAGTTCTTCAAACCCGCCCTTAATGCAGTCTCCTGTACGTACTCCATCACCAATGCGGGCACCTCCCGTGAAGCCTTTGAAACAACCAAAGCCAAAAGCGAAGGACCCAAATAAAAGGGAGATGAGTCTGGAGGAGAAGCACAAGTTGGGAATTGGGTTGCAGAGTTTGCCACCAGAGAAAATGGAACAGGTTATACAGATTATAAGGAAGAGGAATGGGCATTTGAAGCAAGATGGGGATGAGATCGAGCTTGACATAGAAGCTGTTGATACAGAGACCCTTTGGGAACTTGACCGATTGGTAACTAATTGGAAGAAGATGGTCAGCAAAATCAAGCGGCAGGCGCTTTTGGGCAATAATAATATGGCGTCAAACAAAGGCAATGGGGTAAATACGACCGCTCTTGGTCTACTGTTAACTGCTTGATTGTGTCTGTTCTCTTGCTCAATCTAGAGAATTAGGCTTTAGTTGTCTTCTTGCCAGTCGCATTGTCAATAATCCTAATTCTATGTTCATTGTGATTTCTGACAGGAATTGCCTGCGAGTGAGAAGATTGAAGCTGCACCAACCGAAGTGAAGAAACCAAAGAAAATGGAAGCTGGGGATGAAGATGTTGACATTGGTGATGAGATGCCAATGAGCATATTCCCTCCTGTGGAGATTGAGAAAGATAAAGATGTTGGTGGAGGCCATGCAAGTAGTAGTTCTAGCAGCTCTAGCAGTTCAAGTAGTGGATCTTCCTCCTCGAGTGGTATAACCCTGTTCGGAGTTCTCTATGTTTAGTTGTTGATATCGTTTCATTTTGGAAAAGAAAAAAGGCTAAATTTTGATTAAATTGCAGATTCTGATTCCGGGAGTTCCTCGGGGAGTGATTCTGATGCAGATAATGGGCACTTGGAGTAGCATCGTGGCCTTTGAAAGAAATGGTCAATGAAGCCAATGCCGGTAGCCTGATGAAGAAAAATGTGTTCTCCGGTTGTAATTAAGGCACGGAGAGCTCAATGTAGGAATCGTGGAAAATGGTGTCAAGGTGGGGACTTGAAGTCATTGGACGAGGTAAACTTGTTAGATTTACATCTTCTTTCTGGTGCCGTGGGCCAAAGCCTTTGCAGATAGAGTGATGGGCTAAGTTTGTGATGTTTGGTATTTCAGGGTTTGGGGACAAACAATTGTTACCATTGTTGATTTGATGTTTTGGTAGCGGATTGGATTGTGGAACAGACCACCTGCTGGGAGGACTTGGAACCTTGGAACTGTGACATATTTGTAAAAATGGTTCTGAAAACGGGAGTTGGAGCAAAATTAGGAACAACTTGTAGGTCAGGAGGTAGAGAGATATGACAGATGATGAATTAGAGATTAGGAATAGAATAGAAGAGAATTAGTGTTTTTTGGGGAACTTTGTACACATTACCACAGTAAATAGATAGATCTTCCTCCGTTGGTTATTTGTGTGGCTCTGCTATCAACTCTGTTGTTGCTGTCATGGATTTGTTAAAAAGGACCCAACTCAACTATTTAAATAAATGGCAGAAGCTTCATAATGTTTGAACAGGAAAGGAAAACAAAAAGGAATAAAAGTAAGGGGCTCTGAAATCCCAGACAGAGAAGGCATCAAGGAAAACAAAGTTCGGAATCCATCCATTTTTGCAGATTAATACTCTGAATATAATAAGTGTTTAGAAAAAGACTCTTGCATCTGCGGAATCTGGTGTATCCTTCAGTGCCTCTTTTAAACTCGTACAGCTAAGCCTCGGGAGGGCCACCACATCAACGTGCGCCTTAACTCCGCTTAGATAAATGAAATTTTAACTGTAATGGCTTTGCTTCTCTTGGACAAATTCTTTCATTCATTGCTCTGCTTCTTTAATTTATGCCAAAAGGGTATCGCTGTAAAATTATGGTTTTCCTGGGCACCAGGTGAAAGATATCTGACCATGCAGAGAGTATCTCTTTGTTTCGGAATTCTAAAAATAAAAATGCAATTCAGTGTCACATTAACTCCGTATAAATTTGTTAATTTAATGAATCCATTTTCAAATAAATTATTAATTTTTTTGTGATTCTTTTTGGTAAATTCAAACAATTGATAAGAAATGGAATTCGGAAATGACATTATAAATTACCCAATCTTGATCTTCAGCAGCCAATTAGGGGAAAAGGTGCACTTCTCAACTTCCAATTTCTTTATTACACCGTCCAGACCCACCTTCTCCAGCAAGAAATTATATACATAGAAGTTAATTTCCAATTAACAATCTTAGATAAGCACATGGACAGACGAATCCTTAAACGACAATAATACTAATGAAGAAATTCTTAATAGTGCCCGATTGCAGAAACTCCCAAGTGAAAAGTTGTCGGACAATGAAAAGAAAGGAGTTTGTATTCATCATACAACGTGCCAAAAAATTTCAACAAACCGCAATTGTCATGTATACTGTTCTGTAAAAATAGCAGACAACATGAAGAAATAAAGTTCTACCAAAAATTTCTTTAGCAACATACTCTTGAATATATGTGTGCATTCTTCCCCTTACTAAGCTGTCACCTCAAACAAGGGTGAGAAATAGTTTTATCCAGAAGGGAATTTAGAGGCACCAAGTTACCATTACTGGTGCTGCAGGCAAAAATAAGTCAATCGTCCTAAGAATTATTCATTTGATGGTTGATTTTCTTTTTGACAGCATACCATATTTCTAACCTGATTGGGTATGCAACAAAGTCTGCAGTAGCAAAAGCATCTTCGTTGAGCCACCCATCCCATATCTTCACTGTTTATCTTTCCAGCTTCTTGAAATTAATAAATTGCTCACCAAGTTGTTTCTCAAGAGCAGCATCAGCTTCAGGGGTCAAACTTTTAAGAAATGACTTGGTCAGGTTAAGTGTAGAGAATATCTGAAAGGCCTTGACACAGAATTTCCGAACTTCTGCCCTCCTCGACTGTTTGTTAGGCATATTTGTCACTAACTTCTCAACAAGATGAGAGAGATTAACCAGATTGCTTTTAAGAATCTTTTTCAAAGCATTCTGGTCATCTTCCAGTGACTTCAACATTTCCTTCACCAATTCAAGTGCCTCAACTTGCCGAAAATCTGACTTGGCACTTTTGCATTTCTCCAAAAGAAAGCCAAACATACTATGCTCAATCCATGGACGCTTTCGAAAGAGTTTTTTTAAGAATTCAGACTTGATTTGACACTTCTTACTGTTCTCAAAATACTCCTCCAATATATCCTTGAAAATGTGAATGAAATTCTGCAAATCAGACTCAGGGAAATTACTAGAATCAATAATTTTCAGTATCCAGAAGGTTGAATTTTGGCCAAGGGAAACAACCATTTTGTGTCGGTTCAAGGAGGCTGATTGCTTTGATTGGTTAGATGCTGATTTCTTTTTTTTGAATGACTTTGAAGCCAGTTTCAGACTCTTCTTCAACAGAGTCTCAAGAGTAGATATCTGCACACCATCGCCCCTGGGATGGTCCTTTGCTTTGAATATTTTCTTCTGTAGTATTCCCCATATACGCTGTGAAAGCTGTTCACTAACTTCTGTTGTCTGTGGGTTAACAAAAGCCTGAGCCAAATTTTTGTACACCTTAAGAACCAGAGGCTTGCCTGTATCACCAAGAGCAACACAAGCATATTAAGACAAAGAAAATGAAGAAACTAGGCTAGAACTAAGAAGATCCTGACAAAATATAACTCATCAGCAAACCATCAAGAAACTTAACATTTCAATCTTGGTAATTCATCAATATGACTGAAACCAAAAAAAAAAAAAAAATCTTCTAAACCTAAATTACAACCATCAAGAATTTCTCTTGCTCCCAATTAGTATAAACTAATAGCAATTTGTAACACCAAACTTATGCTAGAGCAAGGTTATGTAGAAACTTTATCGCAAATTACTTGCAAAAGGGTTTTTCTTTTCTATTTTCTAAACTAAAACAAATATGGGTGGAAGAAAAAAAATTGTTGCCCCAGACTTAAATATGTACCACAATTATAAACTTGCCTGGATTTTCATTGAGGTAGATTTCCAACAATGAAAGGATGCGAAATTTGAACTGCATAAGCTGGGAATGAGCAGTTTCGCTACCAGCCTGATTCTTCTTTTCTTTGAAAATCTGGGCAAGATATGTATCCATTCTGAACATTGCATCATCATCCATACCGCTGTCAGAATCATCAGCTTCAGGATGTTCATTGCCAGTTTCCGCTACCTCAACTACTGCCTCTGAATCATCTGTCTGCTCATCACTCTCAGCAGTTTCACCTGTCTCAGCTTGATCTATCTCTTCATCTTCAATATCAATGAAATCATCATCATCATTGTCATCATCATCATCTTCATCCTCTTCATCCCGATGTCTAGCAGGTCTTAAATTTTTCTTAACAACCCGCAACATCCGCTGCAGTCCTTCATCGGTAATGTCTTCACAAAAATATTTGAACACCTAGAAATACAGATAAAATAGCAGCTGAGTTGTATGTCCTAAAATAACCATATTCGAGGTCATTATAACTGATGAATGAAAAGAATGCCTAAATACACAATGTATCTGCGATTCATGATAAGTAAAGAAAGCCGTCCAACACACAATACATATCTTAACAAACATGTTCATAGGTTAATCCCATCATCCCAGGTGCGGCTTTCTGTTTACCCTTCATCTACAGCAAACATAAAAACTTGCTGATGTAAATTCAATTATACTACAATACTAACCTGCTCAATAGCTGACCGCATATGAACTGATGACTGTGGAAGCAGAGAAAGTAAAGTATCAACAAGAACATCCATCAACTCGGGTGCTGCATCATCCTCTGCATCATCTTCTCCAGAGAACTCAGGAAGATCAACAACAGAGAAAGCCTTCTTACAACATATGACAAGTTCAGAGGCAGCTTCAGAGTATTCCCCTGGCCGAAGGAGCACTTGCAGCAGCAACTGGATGAGTAAGTATCTCAGTGCATGCAATCTGTTAGCATCGGCACTGGGGCCACGGCTCCTTTCCTGCTTATTATTACACAGATGAACGGCATGCTAAAGTTAATAGCAACAAGAAAAGTTATAGCCCAAAAAAGGAATTAAAATGGATAGCTCATCTCATTGAAATAGAACAGTCAATCACTAATACACTTGCAGGCACACACGCAAAGAGATGTAGTATATTACTATCCGAATTATAACAGTTTCTTAGGGAGAACACTCCATTAGCTGAAATTTTATCTTAAAAAAACTACAGAATACCAAACTCTTGTAATTAGCAATTGTAGGCAGAGGAATGAAGATAGCAAGAAAACTTTGGTAGGACCAAATTCTGTAAGGGGGCCAAAGACGGGTCTTACAAAATATCTCAGAAACAAAAGTACCTAAGGCACTTTCTTCATTAGAATGTCAAATTCACCCTGGGAACAACAGCAAATTAAAATAAAAATAATAATCCTGCTTGAAGGGGAGTGTTAAGAATATGATAATAGGTTTATTAGTGTGAAGGGCTTGGCCTTATTTCTGTAATTGTTCCCAAATTGATTTACATATAAATTCAAAATACAAACACATGAGCTTAACAGTAAAATAGTAAACTAGTAAGAGCTTCTAATTTACTGTGAAGTCCATCCCTCTAAAATGTAGGAATAATAGTAATAATACAGAAAAATTACCTCTCTGAATAACCTTGCTTCTATAACTTGCAAATTTTTGGCTGCCTTCTCATCCTCATTGTCTAAAGACCGAAAGAGGGAAACCGAAGGGATGTTGCGTAAGGTGCCAAAGAACCTCATGAAATAAGAACCTAGATCATTAGGCTCAAGGCTATTAGCTGTAGCATGTGAATTCTCTCCCTTCTGAGCACTTGCTAATAAGGACTGGAGTTGCTCAATGCACATCTTGCAAAGAGCATTTGATGTTGGAGCTTTTGGCCACTTAAACTTCTCCTGTAATTCAAAAGAGGTTACCTCAGTGCCGAGCGATGCAGTGAACAGACCCTGAACTGCTAAAAATTTCATTATTTCTTTTTGCACTCGAAACTTTTCTTCTTGATCAAGCTTCAGATATTTCAAAATACTGGGAAGGGATTCTATAACCCAACTCTTCAAATAGTCAGAATTCCCAATGGCCCCAGGAGAATCCTTATCCTCGATTGAACCTATTTCAGAATTTTCATCTGTTGTTTGACTCTGATCTGAAGGTTCCTCCAAGGCATTGCCTTCGTCAATAAACATGTTCATTAAGTTCTGAATAAAAAGCATGCAACCAGATTCTGTTTTAAACTGTGCCATCAAATCTTTAACAAATCTTGTCTGTGTAATGCGATCAAATTTTCCATTGCTGTGTTTCTGTAGAGCCACAATAACAGCAACTGTTCTGACATCGTCATCCCCAATCCAATCTGATAACTGTTTAAGAAAATGCTGTGCAACTTTATACAGCCAAGAGTTCTTTGTCGATAGTATATCCATAAGGCCCTGAACAACCTTGTTGGACAGAACAATTGGAACAAAAGATGCAGACAGCATTTGAAGGAGAAGAAACAGAACATTAAAAGCTAAGTTCTTACGATCATGAGATGAAAAGAGAAGTTCTCCTTCAATGATCACTTCACAGAAATGTTGAAGGTTACTTGCAATTTCTTCTTCAGATGAGCTGGATTTACGACCCTTTTTATGTTTCTTTAGTGAATTTGAAGCTAATGCAGCATCTTCCACTTGCAAAATAGTATTAGGTAAAAGAATATTGATCAAAGCTGGCCAAACACTATGAACTCGTGGCTGACAAAAGGTTGATTCCTGCACGAGTTAGAGATTGCATTAGAACCAGTTCTTTAAATTACTTTCATCAGAAGTTGTATTTGCTAACTCATGCTCCTAATGGTTGCTTGGTTTAGTGTTATCTTTTAAAAGGGAGGAATTTCTGGGCCGTGATCTTAATACCCCATGATTGTTTCAGTGGTAGAAAGAAAATTCTTACAAGAGGTATGTGGAAAAAGGGTTTTCTGAAAATTTACATTGTGAATTGTTGTACAACTTTCCTTTTGTTTTGATTACTGGTATTTACAGGGTCAACTTGTTGATATATGTTTATAATATGTTGGTTATGGATGTTATGAGTCGAGCTAATTAAAAAGGTAGCATTTTCACGATTATACTTTCTCTGCCCACTGTACCAGTAAAAATAGACAGTATCGCCTTATTTTCCAACTTTGTGCCTGACCAGTTGAGGCTTAATCCCCCCAAAACGGGCCTTTGGCTAGGCTTCCAACTCACTTTGATGCTCTCATCAAGATTCAAGCATATTGTGCTTAACTTGACTCCTGATACTACTGCTGATCAAGCGATGTGGACAAGGTCTTTCCAATTGTCTGCAACTGAAATGTTACACACCAACATGACCCTATGGTTATGAGAAATGTTTGGAGTAAGCTCTATTTCAAAAAACAATTTCATTGATTTCTTAGCTGTTCTTGATATTATAACAACAAACAGACTTTTAAATCGGGTTATAATGGGAACATAGGCTGTGTTTGCTGCCATAGGTATCTTGAAGATAGGATCATCTTTGCTTTGATCGTTGTTTAACTAGCAGGTTATGGTTGATGGGATTCCATAGAGGCTTCATTGAGAGACAGATTTCTTCTTGGGTAGTGAGTTAAATCAGTCTTGAACTACAAGTCTACTATAGCCAGGCGTTTGGCTAGGAAAGCTGTAAAATATCATGTGTGGAGCAACAAGATCAAAGAGACAAGGGGAATATCATCTATACACAATATCAGAGAGACTATGGAGGGGATTTTGAGAAGATATTCTAGTATATGTTATGTGGGGCAGAATTCCCTAGCATCCTGGGTGTTGACAGATTGTATTTCATACAGCTTCATGCATGCTCTACTGACTGAATTTTCTGAGTCATAAAAAGAATATTTGCAACACAGATGAATATAAACTACCTTCAAGCAATTACACAGGGTTCGCAGATGGTCATCAGAGAAAAGCCGGCTAGAGCTGAATGGATTAGGCAACAGTTTGCCAAAAATTGCGCTGTCAGTGGAAATTTTTTCCCGAATTTTTAAAGCTAGGAGCAATGCATCAGGATTTCCAACTTCAGTAGCAGCTTTAAACCACTCATGGAGCTTTGTAGTTTCAAGAACATGATTTAGCAAAACTTCAACAGGTAACTGCAAACAAAAGAGAGATGTTATAGGTAAAACACATGACTTGAAGTCACATGAAGTAAGGCTCAAAAAATACTAGATAACAGTCACAATTATGAAAAAGACAGAGTTTGATGTGTTCAAAGAACAAGCAAAATAACACTATAAGGAGACTAAAAAAAAGACATGAAGAACCAACATACATATGACCCACAGAAAGGATGCTAATATATTGAAATGGTTGTTTGAGTGGGTTTAGGAGCATCTATGCACACATTCGCACATGCATATGTGCTTTATAAACTTCCAATAGAGATAGAAGAAGGACAAAAGAGGATGAGAAATCCAAGAAGCCCTGCAGATATACTAGAAAAGCAGTCAACAAAATTCATCACAGCAACAAGGAAGCCAAAAAACAGATCATTTCACATTATCACAAGTAATTTACTTTCGTGAGTAACAGAAAATTCTCAATGATATTATCTGTCAGTAAGTGTTGTTATGTTTGCCTGCGCTAGTGTTTTTGTGTGTGTGTGTGTGTGTGTGTACACAAGCACATATTGAAGTAGTATAGGTATGAAGTTATTATAGATCAAAATTCATGTAATTCAAAACCAATCTACCACAGTAACCAATAAGCATGAGACTTGGAAGTAGTCATTTTCAAGAGAGAAACAGCCCTTTTCCTCACATAATACAAACCTTTTCAACCAAGTCCAAAATTATTGAGACAGCAGGCTCTTGCAAGTACCGCTTTTTATCAGCAAGCAAGACAAGTAGATTGACACATTCTCGGATGTATGGAGTATTTTTATCCAAATTCCATTCTTCTATGAGTCTTCCTGATCGAGCCAAGGCACCATAGGCAAACAAGCGACCTAGAAGACAATCTCTTACTTCCTGCAATTTCACAGTTACTATAACTTAATAAGAAGTACTAAGCAGCTAAGTAAAAGACCAGAAATCTATGAATGTATTGCCTACCTGACCCTTCATTGATGAAGATACTTCCAATAAATCAACCACAAGTTTTAAAATTGATTCAACTCTGATTTGAGGGATAGCACCAACTAAAACTGTTAGACCTAATGCAAACCCTTGCCTTGCACACTGCAAAAGCAACAAAAGATAGGACATTAGCAAAATTTCAGCGAGAAAACTTGCAAAAACAACCAACATGCAAAAATACATTCCAATAAGACATTACAAACTAATCTTACAAGACAAGTGAGCCTTAAATCTCAAAGCACACTATTTTCTTAAAGATACATTCTGGTTCTAATTCAGCAGGCTCAAGATAAACGGAATGATCAACTGGATTATTAGCAATGGAACAATATCAAAACCGTAATCAAGTATGTATATTTATCCTGATATTCAGTTTCCAGCAGTAAGCATACCTCCCTCGAAGAAGAAACACCACGGATAAGCCTTCTAATTGCATATCTCACGGAGGGTGCACAATTGTCCAATCCATCGTCCTTTTCAGCTTCCAATTTGAACCCACCTTCAACCAACTCCTTCCTCTCAATCCTATCATAGGCATTCTGAACTTCCTGCAATTCCCTCACCAGTGTTTCTGCAGCAACTTCCCTCACTGGCCCATCAGCTGACGCTAAGTTCTTAAAAACACCAATGTGGAACTCTGGAAGAACCCCACTTGTACTGGCTGAAGAATCCGCCATTTCAGTATCAATTTTTAGCTCACTTTTCCTTTGAACAGGCTTTGCTCCTTCGGTTTCTAATGCAGAACGCCTTCTCTCCTTGTCAAGAACTTTCCTTTTCTTTCTTCTCTCCATAGGCTTATCAGAAGAGGATGTAGAAGGCATAGAAGACGCGTCTAGGGTTTCTTCTCCTCCATCTCTCTTTGCTTTCTTCTTCTTCAATGGTTTCACAAAGTCATTGTCGGTGCCTACTTCTGCTTCAAACTCAATTTCTTCTTCCGAACCAGAGTTCCTTTTCTTAGCAGCCATGAAAAGATGGAAACTTTCAATGCGAGAATTGATGGCAGTGGCAGGCAGCTGCGGCAGCGGAAGACGTTGGCACCGAGTGAGCTTAGTTGCGGCTTTAGGGTTATGTTCGGTTAAACCTCCCGCTAGAATGTTCCGTGTGACGAACGGGGGAACGCATTATAGGGTTTATATGAGTACATTAGCAGAGAGGGACGTAGCATTCCTGTCAAAACAAGCCTAACCCAATCTCGCGGGGTAATTCAATGGGTAAAAACTACACACGTCGGGTCCGGTTACTTTCCCTTGGATACTTGGAATAATTTTAATGTATTTATTATTAGCATTAATTTCAGGTAAAATTAATATTAAAAATATAAGTTTAGATTAGGATAGTATCTGTTGTTATTATTATTACTATTCAATTTATATTTTAAATTACGAATGATGCTTCAATCCTATATAATTCAAAGATATATATATAAAAATCTATAAGGTATAACTGTGATATAAAAAATGAATATTTTTTTAAAAAATTATTGCAACTTCAATCAATGAAGTCATAGATTTTTATTAATATTATTAATTTTAAATAGGACTAAAATTAAAAATAAATTTGTAGAAGAATATATGATTAATATAAGTGAATAAATTAAAAGTTAATAAGAAAATA
>JANHAO010006345.1:0-21454 GCA_026873985.1 Saraca asoca
ACCTCATTGATTAGTTAAAAATATTTGAATCAAATATCAATTGAATTCATTTACAAAAGATCCTATTGAAAATAAAAATAATTCCCAAGACTAATCTTGGATCTCTTTGAATCACGAATATATACTTTGAATCCTGTAAAACAAATTAACATAAATAGTAAAATATAATATTAAACAATAATATGAAAAATTGATTAAAATTGTAAAAATTGTTTTTCTCGTAAAATTGTTTTTTGTTGTAAAATTGTTTTTTATTGTAAATTGCTTTTCAACATCAAAACAATCTTGTTAGCTATACTAATAAGACTAACATGGATGAATCATGTGGTTTCTAACTATATGTTGACAAACTCGAATTGGAACTTTAGTATGCTTAGTTCCTATTTTCTTCTCGATGTTATCAAATTGTTGTCTGCTTGTTGCCCCTTGATGTGGAATTTGGCCCAGATCTTTTAGAGTGGAAATGTAACAATAATGGTGAGTGCTCTATTAAGAACTCTTATAATATGATCCACCAAATCATTCCTGTGGATCATAATGAATGCTGGAAGGATATTTGAAATTGGAATAGGCCAGAATGCATCAAATTCTTTATTTAGCAATTTTACAATAATGGTCTTCTTACCAATCTCGAAAGATGTAGAAGAGGCTTAGGTAATCCTTATTGCTTTAATTGCCATATGAAAATTGAAGATGCTATGCATGTTCTTAGAGTTGTTCCATTGCCAAGCATGTTTAGGGTTCTTTTTTAAATAATAGAAGCATAGGTGTCTTTTTTATGTGGGATTTGAAGGATTGGGTTAATAATAATCTTGCCATGAATTTGGGTAAGGATAAGGATTTCACATGGGCTCTTATTTAAGGTATTGCCATTTGGTTTCTTTGAAAATGGAAAAATGGTGTAGTCTTCACAAAAGATTTCCATCTTCCTAAGAAGCCTAACCTTGTTATTATTAGCTTTGCCAAGTCAATCATTGCAGTTGAGGAAGTATTGAACATTTTTAAAAATAGTAAGAAGTTTACTTCTTTGCAAGTGGCCTAGTCCCTTCCCCCTTATAATTAGGTTAAGCTCAACAATGATGGTGCCTCCAAGAGTAATCTAGGTGAAGCTAGCTACGATGGTGTTATACGTAACTTTCATGTCCTATAATCTTGGAACATGTTCCTTCTTCTAAGCTAAAATTTAGGGAGCCCTTGAAGGTTTGAATTTAGCTTGTAGTTTAGGTTTTAAGAAAGTAATCTTAGAAACTAATTCTCTTGTCCTTACATCTATTTTGAAGTATGAAAGTAGTATATCTTTTCGGTACAGAAACCTCTTTAGAAGGTTGTTTTCTATGATAGGTTGACAATGGAAGGTAGTCATCAATCATGTCTTTAGAAAAGCTAATTCTTGTGCTGATTGGTTAGCTAACCTTTCTCTCTTTCATAATCTGGGTTCTATTAGCTATGTTAGGCCTCCTCTAAGTTTAAGACTTTTGCTTTTTAGTTATTTCTCATGAGTCTTTACCCCAAGGAATATGCATTTGCAATTTTCTTTTCTTTGTTCTAGGTTTTTTTAGCCTCTTTCTTTTACAAAAAAAAAATCATGAATGAATCTTTAATAACCCTTTTATTAATGGATTATCATCTTATCTATCCTTTTGAGCCGATTAACATTATGGATGGATTTGGATAGACCCAAAGATAGATGAATTAAATGGATTAATGGATATTCATCCATTTTATCATGGCTATCGTTAGCATTTTATTTAAAAAATTCAAAAGTTTGTATATCTTATGTTGCCTTTGCTAATAAATTTTCAAAATTTGCCACATGGAGTGAGAAGTGGTTAAGTGAAAAAGTTTATAGTTGTTATATGTGAAAATCAGTTCGGTCCTGTTATATGCAAAAATGGCCTCGAGTGAACGAGCCCTTGAGCACGGCAAAGGCCAAGCGCCCTTGCCTCACCAAAGGCACTCAGCGAGCCTTGCTTCACTCGTCAGAAAGTGACATAACAAAGTTGTCTCGGTGCTATCCCGCGAAGCAAGCCCTCACCTCACGAGGCAGCGACATAATGATCCAGCGAGAAGGTCATAAGACTCGCTCACCGAGCAACTTAGCGCCCCGCTCGAGCCTACTATCTCGCTACAGTGATTCCCATGACACCCCCGAGCCAGGGATTTCCGCTCGAGAAGCCCAGCACCTCGCTTGGTGCAACGGCACCAAGCAGCAGACATAACTAGACACAAGTCTACTGCTGACCAAGGGCGCCCACCCTACAGCCTACATTCTACAGTAGTCGAATTGTAGTCTTTTTATTATCTTTTCTATTTATAACTTGATGTAACACAACTGTAGCTTGTAATTAATGCATGTAACCCCTTCTTCCTCTATAAATAGGATTGCCTTGTTAGAAGAGGAGAGAAGGCCAAACTTTGTAACAGAATCTCTGTTAAACTCTTTACATCAATTAAATCCCCACCGTGGACATAGGGTCTGGTGCCGTCCGGATTTAGCTGAACCACGTTAAACCTTGTGTCTTTTTCCTAACTTTTCCCTTTATCCTTGTCTATTCTGCTGTTCTGTTATATCTGAACTGGATACAGGCTTGAGATCCCAAAAGAATCCCCTCGTTGGCTAGAGTTTAGAGCATAACCAAAATCTGACGTCAGCATTTTGGCACCGTCTATGGGGATCTCATCTATTCTGGTTCGTTCCTTCTGCAATGGCCAAGGGAAGAGCCACTAGAGTCTCAAATGCACAATGCCATACTCCAGATGGCTATGTCTCGATAATAGACTCGTCTACTACTCCCATCGTTATAGCAACTACTGGTGTTCCTTCAAACAGTTCGGCCCAATCGATCCTCACCGCCAACAGCGTCGATGAACCATAAACCTAGCTCCAGTGTCAGGAGAAACTCGAGCACATGATAGGAGAATTGACCCAAACGGTCACAAGACTGGTTCAAGTACAAGCCCAGAGTGTACAAGCGTGGACAGAACCTGCCATACCCGAGGTTGAATGTTCCGGTGAAGCCAACCAAGAGCGGACCTCGCATCGCCATCCATACGGCCAAGGCAATGAACTAAACCACCAAGTCCCTAGCCAAGGACTAGGGGGCTTAGGTATCATGGTGGAAGGTCTCATTCAAAGAGTCAAGTGTTTGGAGGAGCACCCTCAAGCTCGAAATGACCAGAGGTGCTTTGATGAGCAAACCCCTCTTTCTAAAGAGATCATGGAGGAACCCCTACCTTATAAGCTTAAAGTTCTAGCCATTCCACTGTATAACGGAGACAGTAACTCGCATAACCATCTAGACTTATTCAACATCCATATGGATTTTCAAGCTTGCAGCCCCTTGGTCAAGTTCCACGTCTTCCCTGCTACTTTGGGTGAAGTCCCTCGAGCGTGGTTCAAGAGTCTCCCAGCTCACAGCATCAGTAGTTAGGAGAAATGTCAGGAAAAGTTTGTCAATTAATACCAAGTGCTGCAGAAGTGACTCGCGGCCCCGTGCCACCTTGCTACGATCTTCCAGGGCAAGCAGGAGGCGTTGAAAGATTACCTTGTCCGCTTCAAGTGCGAAGTCAATAATGTTGAGAAACCCTTGGATGAGGCTATTCTAGCTGCCATCTCGACGGGGCCCCACAGGGATGGAAAACTATTTAAGAGCCTATACAAGTCTCCAGTGGGTAACCTGGGTGAGTTCTACAAGCGGGCCGTGAAATAAATCAGGTGGGACGAGACTTTTGGCTCACAGAAAATCGAAACAAGTGGTCTAGCTCTGAACAGGAAAAGGAATAACCGTGGGAATGGGAATGATAACCCCAAGTTTCAACTCGCAAAGAAGAGCAAGGATGAGCGACCCCCATTTCAAGCTCACCACAGCACTTATAGCATCTTATCAGATGCTCAGGACAAGATTTGTGTAATGGAAAAGGATAAAGAGGACTTCAGAAAGCCTCCACCCCCTGAAGACTCCCAGCAAGTCCAGACTCAGTCAGGGAAAATTATGTGCATATCACAATGAGTTTGGGCACGTCACTTTGGAATGCTGGGCACTGCGAGATGCTATCAAGGATCTAATCAAAAGAGGTCATTTGCATGATTACGTTGTATAGCCTTCCAAGCAATAGTATGGATCATCCCGGTGGGACGCCAAGCGAGAGTGGTACCCTACTATCAGGATGATCTTTTGAACTCTTGTATCTATTTGTAAATTGTATAAACATTTTGTATACGATTACTAATACTAAGTTTTCTTTTGTCATGCTAGCAACATCCACAGTCCGCATGCTATCAACTTATTACAAACCTCATGAAAGGCTTCACACTCTAATCTTTCATTCTGTTATTGGAGAAGAATTAATGAACACTTAGCCAGTTAAGCTGCGGGCTCGCTGAGGTGTGGAGACACTCAAAATAAACTCACTTAGCCAGTTGAGCTATGGGCTCGCTGAGGTATGGAGACACTCAAAATAAACTCATTTAGCCAGTTGAGCTACGGGCTCACTGATGCGTAGAGATGCTCAAAATAAACTCGCTTATGCCAGCGTGGCTGCGTGCTCATTGAGGTGTGGAGACACTAAAAAACACTCACTTATTTGGGCACAAGATTGCCCCGACCATAAGATCAGTCACCCTTTTATTTAGGCACAAGATTGACCACCTTTTTATTTGGGCACAAGATGTCTCGACTACAAGATCAGTCACCCTTTTATTCGAGCACAAGATCGCTCATTTATCAAATTCACAGCTCTCATGCGAACTTAACTAAGTCACAGTCTCATGTGCACTCAGCCATGAGATCGGCCTGAGCATAAGATCGCTCAATTGATAATTTTGTAGCTCGCATGCAAACTTATTTCATTATTCAATAATTTCACACCGAACTGTTCATTTATTTGGTCACAGGATCGACCCGGGCGTAACATCACTCCTGTTCATAACTCATGTTGTCTTCTAACTACGCACAGGTCGCATAGATGGTTCAAATTGAAGTGTTTACAAAGTAAATGACAACAAATGAAAATTATGGAAAAGAAACTTTCATTCATTGAAAGACCTTAACAAGGCAGATCTACATTAGAGAGCTCCAGCTGCGAGCTGATGAAAATACATGAAGTAAGATTCTAATGAATCAAGAATTGCAAAGTCTTAACTCCTAGATCGCTAAGTGAACTGAGAGTTGGGGGGCTTATGTTATATGTGAAAATTGGTTCAGTCCTGTTATATGCAAAAATGGCCTCGAGTGAATGAGCCCTCAAGCACGGCAAAGGCCAAGCCCTTTGCCTCGCCAAAGGCACTTAGCGAGCCTTGCTTCACCCCTCAGAAAGTAGTACAACAAAGTTGTCTCGGTACCATCCTATGAAGCAAGCCCTCACCTCACGAGGCAGCGACACAATGATCTAGCGAGAAGGTCATAAGACTCGCTCGTCGAGCAGCCTAGCACCTCCCTCGACTCCGCTATCTCATTACAGCGATTGCCATGACACCCTTGAGCTAGGGATTCCCGCTCGGGACGCCCAGCACCTCGCTTGGTGCAACGGCACCAAGCAGCAGACACAGCCAAGCACAAGTCTACTACCGACCAATGGGGCCCACCCTGCAGCCTACATTCTGCAGTAGCCAAATTGTAGTCTTTTTATTGTCTTTTCTATTTATAGCTTGATGTAACACAACTGTAGCTTGTAATTAATGCATGTAATCCCTCCTTCCTCTATAAATAGGATTGCCTTGTTAGAAGAGGAGAGAAGGCTGAACTCTATAAGCAGAATCTCTACTAAACTCTTTACATCAATTAAATCCCCGTCGTGGACGTAGGATCTGGTGCCGTCTGGATTTAGTCGAACCACATTAAACCCTATGTCTTTTTTCCAACTCTTCCCTTCATCCTCGTCTATTCTACTATTCTATTTTATCTGAACTAGATACAAGTTTGAGATCCCAAAAAAATCTCCTCGTTGGCCTAAGTTTGGAGCATAACCAAAATCCGACGTCAACAACAGTATATAAGTATTGTGTAAAATTTGCTTGTGTAATAAAAATATTACAATGTACATTTTCAGTCCTGGGCAATGATATAGAACTAAAATGAATTAGTTATATCAAGACACAATCATATTTGAAACTTTTCAACTAGTGAGGTTGATCAGCAAAGCGAGAGGAAGTTAGAGAATGACTTGTAAACATAGCAAAGTTAGTTGCACATGATGGAAGTGGTCTGTCGAGCATGTTTCGATAGTCAAGTCAGTATTTCAACAAAGGTTCAGTAGTGCAATAAAGATAATCTAAAGAAAGAATACCTTTTAGTGTATATAGGTGTCGAATATACTAACTAGCATGCTTTTGGATGAACAGAGTGTTACCATGTGTCCTTAGCACATTGGCGATGCTAGTAGGAATCTCGTGAAGCAGTTGTTATTGTCACATTATTCATGCAGGCTTGATCATGCCTTTTGTCATGTATTGATTAAGTGGCTAGTTCATGAAGCTTTTAATTGGTCAAGTTCCATGCCTAGGTCAATCAACCAAATGTGGCTGGTCGATTAGTCTAGGCCAAGTTGTATGCCAGTCAATTCCTCAACAAGTCCTAGTCGATTGACTTATGTCTATTATCTAGAGACTATATACTATTTTAGGTTATGTCATTTGCCTTTCCCCCTCGGTAGGTTTTTCTTTGGGAGGCACGCTATCATATTATGTGTGCTCTATCTATTACCGAGCGAGTTCAACTTCTTCAACATTGATAGATTTTTTAGATTTGGCCAAGAGCTTTAAAAGAGAGACAACAGGGCACTTGGTTAGTGAGAGGGAAAAGTGCCACGAATGAAGGCTCATGCTAATATGGTGAAAGGCCATGCCTTTATTAAGATCCTAAATTTCCAATGCTAGAGTATTGAAGTGAGCCAGGTACTCTTTAAGGGTATCGCTACACCTTTGCTAGAAATTAACTAAAATAGTTGAAGTTTTCCTAGGTGCTCTTTTGGTGGCGAAGTTCATAGAAAATGCCTTAGTAAGTTGACAGAAATGGTTGATTGACTACCAAGGAAGGGTGTTAAACCATTGTAGGCTAGCTTTTTAAAGGTTGTAGAAAAAAGCTAGACAAATGATAGCATTCGGAGTGCTTGAAAGTAACATGGACACCCAAAATGCCTTTAAGTGTTCTTGTAGGTTAGTTAAGCCATTATATAGGTCTATGTGAATTAGTGGTTTGAAGGGGGCAGGTAGTGGTGTAGTTATCATAGTCACTAAGAATGGGTAGTTCTCCTCCTGACAGGAGGACAACTGCTTGGAAGTTTGGGTGAGGTCCATGGTCAGGTTCAACGATTCATAACATTTGTGGGTATGGGTAATATGGTGGTAGATATCAGTAGTGTGTAACAATTGAAACATTGGGCATAAATGGCCTGATCGGGGTTTGAACCTGAGAAGTTTGTGGGAAGTAGATATAAAGGGTTAAGCATAAGGGTCCTAAAATTATAGATCTTGCCCTATTTACATTTTTTAAAAAATACTTTTTTAACTTGGAGATTGAATTCTTGTTGCACAAGATTTTTACAATAAAATTTCTATTAAAGGATAAAGATAATATTGAAGTTACTAGTAGAATTAAGAATTCAATTAGTTATTGATCAAGTTAAATAACTCAACAATTAACACAATTACTATGACTTCAAGAATGTAGTAAATCAAAATTTAGAGATGGACTTATATGAGAATTGCAGTAATGCAATAGAATATCAAAATAGCAAAATGTAACAATGAAAGGTGCAAAAAAAATAAATCAAGAATATAGATTTTTAAAGTGGTTCAACTTCACTTGAAATCGCAGATGAAGTCTACATCCATTGGATTAATCCTCAATCAAATAATCTCTTTTATTACTATAATAGGATTTTAACTGGGAATAAGATTTTAACTGGGTTCCCGAATAACCAATTTACAATAAGATTTACACTAGGCTCTTGTAAAACCTATAGATATAATAACACTGCATCTTTATCTTAATTCTAATCAACCTTACAACTAATAGAAGATGCAAGGGAATGTCAACCTTTTTCTTGTATTTCCAGTTCCTAATCAACCTTAAAAACATAAAAACAATCAAGAATTTGGTAAAAGAAAACAATACCACAATTGAGATGAAAATCTCAATTAATCAACTGTGTAATCTTCACAAAATTTGATCCAAGCTTTTAATCAAATGTGATTTTGAGAGGTTGAGTTAGATAAGATGAAGCATAATAATTCTCTTTGATTTTCACACTCAAAGTGATAGAATATTGATATGAAGTTTTGTGCTGAAATGAGAGTAAGAGGGTATTTATAGTTGCTATAACCGATATTTAAAAAATAACTAATTCTCAATCCCTAAATCGATTCATGAATTGATTTGTAGCAGTTATATCTAACTAATCGATTTGTGAATCAATTCAATTTATGAAAATCATGAAGGAATTCATGACCGAATTGATGTATAAATCGATTAACCCTTTGGTATAAAAGAATTATAAATCAATTGCTTAATCAATTTAAAATGTTTTCAAATGTTTCGGTAAAAACATTTTCAAAAACTTTTCTTCATGAATTGATTTGTGAATCAATTCGAGTACATTCCACAAGATTCTTTCTATGAATCAATTTACATAGTGAAAAATAATTTTTTTTATTAAAATTTAACTTGTGAGAATGCACTGAAAAAATAGTTAGAAAATATTTGTTTTAAACTCATTTTATTTGATTTATTTATGCCTTAGATTAGCTATTTTAGAAAATTATTTGGATCAAAAATTGATTAGATTACACTTACAAAAGATCCTATAAAAATCAATAAATCACTTAATCAGCTTTAAATTTGCAAAATAAACGAACACTTAAAAGTATATGGTTAGATCGTGATATTAAATAAAATTATTTTTCAACATCAAAACTGAAAAATATATGCCAACAAGGCTAACAATCTCCCCTTTTTTGATGGTGACAAATAATTTTAGATAAGCATCAAAATATGTATACAATCAAGGTCTTTTATCTAAATTTTATCCTTCTCCCTTAGATAAATGTCATATTTCTCCAATTATCTAATTATCTTTTATCTAAAATCCTATCCTTCTTATTTAGAGATCTTTTCTAAAATCTCATTTCTCCTTTAGCATATCAAAAAGCAATAATGCCTCATCATACAATAAGGATAGAGGGATTAAAAGATTGTTTGTAACTTAATTATGATATTAATCTCATTAATCTCCCATTGAAATAGTGATTCTACTTAATTTTAGATTTAATACATGAATCATTTTATTTTTACATGTTTCAAGTCTTGAATCGATCCTGGAATTGATTTGGGAAGTTTGAATAACAATTTCAGAAATTTTGGAACTATTATCAAAAGTTTAAAAATTCTGATGAATCGGTTCATCAATCAATTCATAGTGCAAAATTTTGAATTATGAATCGATTCATAAACTCTTAGAAAATCTGAAAAAATTTGAATTGATTCTGGATTCGATTCAAAAAGTCCTGAAATCAATTTTCATGAAGTTTTGTTCTAAAATTCCTAACATATTATATGTTTATTAGTAGAGATCAATAGAGTTTTGGAACAATTTTACACTATTTATACCCCACATCTCATTTGGTGTACCTGTAAAACAAACTTAAGGAAAACTCTAATGCCTAAGTTAGAATTTGTAGGATGCAAAACAAATAAGCACAATCAAATATACAAGGTAAAGGTATGAAAAATATACTAAAAATAAGGAATTAAACATTTCTTAATCTTGTGGTAAGAGCAACTGCTGTCCGACATCATGAATTGCTTCTATTTCTCCCACACAGATCTACAAAATAAAACTTGTACTTGCTTTTGTGGTACCCAATGGATTTTAGGTCCATATTAGTTAGTAAACATAAAAAGATACCATTTTGGTAACTTTACAAGTTTTTCATTTGGTTTTAGCAGATATGTTCCATTCCTATAAGGACAATGCTTAATATGATATCCCTTTTGATTGTAGTAAAATCATGTAATGTGACTGAATTTTCTATTTGGTTTAGCAGTCTTAGAGCTTTTATTTGATCTCCTCTTGGTTTGCTATTTATATCCTAAACCAGTTTTATTTTGGAAACCAGTTTGATTTTGTAGGATATAATGTAATCTCATTTTGCTATTTGTAAATCCTTGTAAAGCCTTGGTCAATGTGTTTATCTTAGATTTGTAAATTTTACATTGATCACAAACTTTATTTTCATTCATTACTTTTTTAGCCAAGAGTTTCAAATCATGATTTTCTTCCTCAACTATCTTAATTTTTTCAAGCAAACTTTCTCTCTCTTTATTTTCTTGCTTGAGGTTTTTCTTAGTTTTTACTAATGCATCATAGACTTTGACACACATATCATCAACTTCATCATCAGTTTCATCATTATTACTATTATCATTAATAGAATCAAGGTCATCTCTAGAATAAAAAAGAGATTGGTTTCTAAATGCCTTATCATCTTCATTAGGTTTAGCCATGAGACAGAGGAGAGTTTCTTCCTCTATTTCTTCTTCTTTTGAAGAATCAGCTTAATCATTATCCTAAAAAGCTAGGTTGCCTTTCTTATAGGATGTCTTCTTCTTTTTTCTTTCTTTTTCCAACTATTTCTTCAAGTAAATAAGACAATTTGGTTTGAAGTGTCTAGTCTTTTTTGCATTCAAATTAGGTTAACTCATATTCATTTTTATTCTAGTTCCTTCTTGGTTGATCTGCTTTCCTTTTTCCTTTATTTCTCTTTTCTTTAAGTAATCTAAGCTATTTCTTGCTTAATAAGAGTATATCATCTTCATCTTCACTTTGACTACTGTTTGATTTTTCTTCATCAGATTCAGTTTTCTTTACAGCCTTCAATGCTGATGTCTTCTTCCTTTTGTCATCACCATGTTTCTTATACCTCTTAAGCTCTTGCTCATGCTCTTCTAGGTTCCCATAAAGCTCATGAATTGTTGGCATATCCATCTTCAGTGATTCCTTTATGGCTGTCACCTTTGGTTACCATTCTTTAGTGAAAGATCTTAAGATTTTATTGACTAAGTCAACATTATCAAAACTTCTTCCAAGCAACATCAAATGATTAGTTATGGTAGTGAATTTTTGAATGAAATCTCTAATTGATTCATCCTCTTCCATCTTAAACATTTCATATTCAGATACTAACACATGTACTTTAGATGCTTTAACCTGAGTTGTGCCTACATGTGCTACTTCTAAGGTGTCCCAAATCTATTTAACAGTAGTGTAATTTGAAATTCTTTCGTATTCATTTGGGAAAAGTGAGTTGGAAATAATCCATTTAATTTTAGAGGCAAGAAGGTGCTTCTTTCTTTCCTCGTCTATCCATAAGGACTTAGACTTAAGTTTTATAGCACCATTTATCAATGTTTGTGGTGGATTATATCCATCCTCTATAATTTCCCATATGTCTATGCCATTGGCTTTAATAAAATCTCTAATTTTTTGTTTCCAGTAGGTATAATGATGTTCATTAAAACCAGGTGGCTTGTTCATATGAGGACATTTAGGCAACAATATGAAACTAGAATCTATTCTCTTTAAGAAAATAAAGAGTATCAAGAGTCAAAGCTTTGATACCAACTGAGGGTCCTAAATTATAGATCTTGTCCTATTTACATTTGTAAAAATACTCTTTTAACTTGGAGATTAGATTCTTCTTGCATAAGGTATTTACAATAAAATTTCTATTAGAGGATAAAGATAATATTTAAGTTATTGGTAGAATTAAAAATTTATTTAGTTATTGATCAAGTTAAACAACTCAGCAATTAATACAATTACTATGACTTCAAGGATGCAGTAAATCAAAATTCAGAGATGGACTTAGATGAGAATTGTAGTAATGTAGCAAAATATCAAAATAGCAGAATGTAGTAATGAAAGGTGTAGAAAAATAAATCAAGAATACAAATTTTTAAAGTGCTTCAACTTCACCTGAAACCGTAGATGAAGTTTATATCCACCGGATCAATTCTCAATTGGATGATCTCTTTTATTACTACAAGATTTTGACTGGGGTCCTAAATAACCAGTTTACAATAAGATTTATACTAGGCTCTTGTAAAACATATAGATATAATAACACTGCACCTTTAGCTTAATTGTAATTAACTTTACAACTAATAAAAGATATAAGGAAAGATCAACCTCTTCCTTGTATCTCCAGTTCCTGATCAACATCAAAAACCTAAAAATAATCAAGAATTTGGTGAAAAAATTGAGATGAAAATCTCAATTAATCAACTGTGTAATCTTCATAGAATTTAATCCAAACTTTTAAACAAATGTAATTTTGAGAGGCTAAGTTAGATCAAATGAAGCACAATAATTCTCTCTGATTTTCACACTAAAATTGATAGAAAACTGATATGAAGTTTTATGCTAAAATAAAAGTGAGAGGATATTTATCGTTGTTGTAATTGACATTTGAAAAATAATTAATTTTCAGTCCTTGAATCGATTCGTGAATTGATTTGTAATGGTTATAACTAACTAATCAATTTATGAATAGATTTAGTTTATGAAGATCATGAAGAAATTCATAACCGAATCAATGAATGAATTAATTAACCCTATAATATAAAAGGATTATGAATCGATTGCTTAATCAATTCAAAATGTTTTCAAATGTTTTGATAAAAACATTTTCAAAAACCTGTTTTTCATGAATTGATTTGTGAATCAATTTGAGTACATTCCATAAGATTCCTTCCATGAATCGATTCATGAATCGATTCACATGGTGAAAAATAATTTTTTTTAATAAAAAGTTAACTTGTGAGAATGGATTGAAAATATAGTTAGAAAACATTTGTTTTAAACTCCATTTGATTTATTTCTACCTCAAATTAGTTATTTTAGAAAATTATTTGATAAAAAATTGATTAGGTCACAATTACAAAAAATCCTATAAAAATCAATAAGTCCTAAAACTAGGTTGAATCTCTTGATATCTTAAATGCCACTTGATCAACTTTAAGTCTATAAAATAAACAAACACTCAAAAGTATATGGTTAGATTGTGACATCAAATAAAATTATTTTTCAGCGTCAAAATTAAAGAACATATGCTAGCAAGGCTAACAAAGCATGGACGGGTGATAGTAGCAATTGATAAAGAAATCATAAGAACAAAGGGTTGCACTTGCAAAGGAGGTGCTAGAAGTAGTTGAGGCTTAGAGATATGAAGGGTTTAGGTTACTTGAGGGAAAGATGAGGTGATCGAGTTAGCCTCCTTGAGGACATGGCTCAGAGGGCTAGGAGTAGAGGAGGCAAAGTAGATTGCGGTCAGGCACAATGAAGGGCATCTAATTCCTTAAGCAACTAGTGAACCTACTCCACCAGTGCATCGTACTCAAGCTTGGTAATGATTTGACAAGCTTCCTATGCCATCTAGTCTCTTTGGTGACATTTTGAGCTTTATCATAGCGATAATGCCTATTTAGTGATAGAGCACTGGAAGATTATGAATGAGAGCGACAAGACATAATGGTGGCTAGGAAAGTTATAAATGATGCCAAATGAAGCTCTTCAACTAGTAAGGCTGATCAACAAAGTAAGGGGAAGTTGGCAAATGACTTTCAAACATAGCAAAGTCAGTTACACATGATGGACATAGTCTGCAAAGTACACTTTGATGATCAAGTCAATATTTCAGTAGAGTTTCAATATTGTAGTGAAGATGATCTAAAGAAGGAACACCTTTCAGTATATATAGGTGTTGAACATACCAACTAGTGTGCTCTTGGATGAATGAGTGCTACCATGTGTCTTTAGCACATTGGTGACACTAGTGGGACTCCTGCGAAGCGATTGTTACTGTTAAATTGTTCATGTAGGCTTGATCACGCCTTTTATCATATGTTAGTTAGGTAATTGGTTCACAAAGCTCCTAATTGGTCAAGTTCCATGCCCAAGCTAATTGATCAGACATGGTCAATTGATTGATCTAGGCTAAGTTGTATGCCAGTCGAATCCTCAACTAGTCCTAGTTGATTGATTTAGATTGATCATCTAGAAACTAATGTTGTTTTAGACTGTCTCAATATTCTTTCTCTTCTTTTAAACTAAGAAAATCTCTTACCTATCAACATGTAAAAATCTCGTATTATGCGTGGATATTTAAAGTTATAAGCATCTAATAGTTTTATCTTTCTACATCTTATATTTTGTTGTATGTTCTAAGCAAAGATTTGTAGACTTCATTTATTTTGTTAAAAGGTATCTTCTATAGGAAAATCTTATTTATATATCTAAAAGTAAATGATTTTATACCACTAATACATCTCATTATTAACAAAATAATATATGGTGTCACATGAATGGGGGAAAATAACTTATACTCTAGAGAATTGGATATTATTTTCTATTACACATCCCATATATAATATTAAATAAATTAATAAAATATTTTCTATGTTTTAAAATTTTATAATTGTAATTAATTAAATAAAAGATTTTTCTACGAAAGATATCTTTTGACCCTTTCTCAGATTCCTAAAAGAAAATATTGCAGAAAAATGTAAGAGGAAAGACTTAAATAAGGGATCTTATGTCTGAAGATGGACGGCCCAACCATTTAACCAAGTTTTGTACTTGTTCTATAGTGTATGCGAACAATATATTTATTATATAATTGTATCTTTTTTTAATAAGTTATGTTAATTTGATTTTTATTTAAACATAACTTTAAATAATTATTGTCTCATATTTAATCATTTTTAATTAAAAATTTAATTATATAATTAAATTAATTGATCTAACATATTTTCAAAATATGTATTAATTTGATTTAAATTATATTATATGCATTATTATAATAAATAGTAGTGAAAATATGTTTATTTTTACATAATTATGACATGAAGGTTTAAACAAATAAATTTATGATTTCATATAAATTAATTGAATTTTACGCCATTAATGTACTTTTAATAACTTAAAAATATTTATTTATAATTTGATATGGTAAACTTTTTATTATATGTATTTATAAATATGAAAATTCTTTAACTGGTTCGACAATTCGATTTAACCGGTTGAATCAATATTTTAAAAATCGAATCGAATAGTGAATCAGAAAAGTTATCGAGTGATAGTTTAATTAGTTGAAATGGTTAAACTAATGGTTGAATCGGATGATGTCATAAATATAAATTTATTAAAAAAATTAAATAATAGATAATTTATACTATAAATATGAGTTTATATTTTATATAAAAAATTAAAAGAAAATAAGTATACTAATAAGTTTTTAGTCAATTAAGTGCTAATTTTTTTTTTCTTTTTTTTAGTCACATATAGTCTTATTGAACTAACTAAACTCAAAAAAAGAAGTCTAATAATAATAATAAATTTCTAACTAGTTTTTGAAAACCAAAGTGGTTTTCCAATTTTTTCCGATTTTTGCGAGTTCTTGTCAATTTGGATTGGTTCAAATGAGTTTGATCGTTAAAATAATTTTTTGGATCAATTCAATCTAAAAAACATAACAATTAGCGATTGAACTAGTTGAATCATTTGGTGTAGTCTGATTTTCAAAATAGTGGATTGAACTAATCCGATCTTGATGTGATCACTTTGCTAAGTTTATGGCAGGATTAGGTTTTGAAACATTGTAATTGACACTTTTTTTTTTTGAATTTTATAATATAAGAAGGACATATGGCACTTCATGAGTAACATGTAGTCCAAGCTTGCAGCCAGTTAAAAGTGGTTAGTTTGTTATTAACTTAAAAGACTTTTTTATCCCTTCAAAATCCATAAATAGAAAGATATAAACTCAATTTCTTATAATTAAATATTTCATTCCCATTAAATTTTCTCTAATTTAAGCATCTTAGAGATTTTGACGGTTTCTACCGTACAAGCCTTATTATAAAGAACTTCAAACCACCATGTACAACAATTAAAGTACTCATCACTGCCAATAAAATTTGCAACGGATTAATTCATTGCACACAACTATCTCTTGCCATTTTCTTATATGATTACTTTTGATCTTCAATTTCTTTTTTTTTCTGAAAAATTTTAACGCATTTGATATTTTATACACTACTTTTACGTAATAAAAATTCTGTTTTGGAGAGTCATGGATTCACCATAAATTATAATGTCTCTGTCTCTTTCATTGTATGAGGGATAATGTAAAAAATACTGCTATATATATAGCATATAATTGCTTCTTTTGAGAGGAAACATAAAATACTTTCATAAAGATTTTACGGTAAAATAAGAATATACGAGAATATATGTGTGTAAAATACCTACGTATATAATTAGCATTCCATTTAAAAAATTTAAAAACTTGTATATCTTATGTCACCTCCATGTACATTTTCTGGATATGCCACATGGGTGAAAAGTGTTCAAGTGAAAAGGTGCACAGTATATATATATATATATATATATTGTGTAAAATTTGTTAGTGTAATAAAATGTTAAAATGTAAATTTTTAGTTCAGGGCAATGATATAGAACTAAAACGGGTTAGTTATATTGAGATGTACAATCATATTCTTTCTCTTTCTTTTAAAATAAGAAAAACTCTTAGCTATCAACACATAAAAATTTCATACCATTCTTCGATACTTAGAGTTATAAGCATCTAATAATGCCGTTTTATTTTACATCCTATATTTTGTTATATGTTCTAAGGAGAGATTTTCAGGCTTTGTTTGTTTTGTAAAAAAAAAAATCTTTTGTAAGAAAATTTTATTTGTATATGTAAAATAAAACACTTTATGTCACCTAATTATATGTTGTGTGATTAATAAAATAATGCATGATGTTATAATAATGAGAAAAATAATTTATATTCTAAAAAATAAAAATTATTTTTTACTACATTATTTATATATAATATTGAATAAATTAATGAAATAATTTCTATGATATTAAATTTTAATAATTATAATTAAAAATAACCAAGAAATTTTTCTAAAAAAAATTTCCGGTCAAAACAAAGGAAGTCTGAGTTGCTCTCTCCTTAAACGCGAAGAGCAATCCATGATTAACAAAGTACTATTCTTGATAACTATTATTTATATCATACTTTTCTGAGATCTTGTACGTTTATAAAGAGGTGAACTCCACTTCACACATGATTCTATGCATTCAAAATTTTACATTTAGGAGTACTTAACCATAGATGTTAATTAAAATAGTTATATGATATAATTCTTCATTATTAAAAAAAAATATAGATAAAAAAGGATAAGAATAAATAAATAGTAAAATCTCTATGAAAATAAAATTTAAATTATAATGATAAAAATTGATTTTAGAAAATTAATTAAAATTTATTTATTTTTATTTTTTATTTCCCAAAATTTTTTCTCAATTTCCAAAAATTAACAAAAAAATAAGGATAAATAAATGGTAAAATCTAAATCAGAAAATCAAAACTTAAATTATAAAATTTAAAATAAAAACAATAATAGAAATTGAATTTAGAAGGTTAATTATGATGCGATATTCTAATTCTCTCTTAATTTTTTTAAAAAAAAAAGAAAAAAGAAAAAAAAAGAAGATTTCAATTTCTGGATTTCACGAGGTAGGTTCGCCTTAAAAGAAAAAAAAAATCAATATAGGATCATCAAAATTAAAGTTATTATGATGTCATTAAAAAAGAAGGCCTTTCAAAATACGGTTATTGAATAAAATTAATTTGAAACACTGAAAAGTCATCTTGTAATTTTAAAATTACCAAAGCGCCAAATTAGGAATCCAGTTATATCAAGTTACTATATTAGTAAGCGTGAGTTGCTGAAAACTTTTGATCCTTCCCTAATGTACAACAATGTCTTCTCAATATGTCACTAGAGGGCTTAAAATAGTTATATGATATTTATGAATTTCCTACAATTAATTTAATGTCTTCTCATTATTATCAAAAATAATTAAATAAAAGGTGATGAATCTCATGATGGTGATAGAAAAAAATTATATATACAATTAGATTAACTCATAAAATTACAGGATCCCACCTTATGATGATGAATGAGTCTCCGGACTCACAAGTCATACTTATTGTGAAGAAGCACCAAATATATGCTATATAATCAATATAATAACAAATGTATAATACATGCTTTGCAGGTTCACATTTATTTTGTTAGCATGTCATGCATTATAACTTGTGGCATCCTTTTTTATCCAAACCCTTTCACCTTGTTATACAAATCCAGATGCAAACAAATTATCCATGGATATGAGATATTGGAAGAAATTGAATCCCCTTTAATTTGAAACTTTTTTACTAACAAGACACTTTTTCCAATTACATTTTATGCATTGTATTTCGTCATAGCGTCATTAATACAATCAAAACTTGTTTTTATGATGCAATCAATTAAAGAGAAAATTTTGTTTTTTTGGACATTATTTATCTCAAAGATATTATGTCCTTAATAGTTTTAGTAGTTTCCAAAGATTTGTTGTGCCATTACGAAACATTTGTTCAAAGAAGTTAAGTTAAAGCAGCGAGGATAAGAGTGGCATAAGTCATTCTATTGTTTCAAAATCACTAACACAGAGGCAAGCAGATAGCTGTTCAAATATGAAGGCCTGTTTGGTATCCTATTTTAAAACGTGACAAACTGGTTTCAGAAGTTGTTTTTAAAAAATTATTTTATAAAAATATAACTGAAAAAATAACTTTAAAAAAATACTATTTAAGTGTTTTTCTTATTTTTGTATAAATTATTTTTAATTTTTTCAAAAACAAGAAGAGTACCTGTTTTTATTAATAGTAAAATTATAAATAATATTAAATATATTTCAATATTTTTTAAAAATAAGAAAAATACTTATTCTTAAAATTTATATCTAAATCAAATTTTTATTCTTTTATTTAAAAATAATTTTTAAAAAATAATAAAATAAAAATACTTGAAAACATTTCCAAACAGATTCTAACGTGCTATAGAAAATTGATATGCAAAAGAAAGATGGCTAGAAAGTGATGCAGGTTTACATCCATACTGCTAGAAAATGGGAGAACACAAGAAATTTATAGTTTACTCTTCATTATATGCTGAATCTAAACAATGACTAAATTGATATTATTTTTTTATATTACATGAAATGACGTTACATATTAAATTCTATTAATATAAATTAAATTAAATCATATAAGTTATTTTTTATATTAAGTTTTCACACATATGTTAATCTCGCTCCTACTTCTATACAATTTTATCTATAAATGAATAAATGTCAAGATTTGAGTTAAATGTATTCCATTCATTTTGAAATAAGTTGGGTTAAAAATAATGTAAAAAATAAATATTTCAATTAATTTATAAATAAATTCTTTCATTTGAAACATATTAAAAATATATAAAATTTAAATGAAAGATAGATTTTAATGATATTTTGATAAATAAAATATTAGATAAGGATAAAATTATTTATACAATATCTGTTTTTTGCCAAATCAAATGAAATATAACAAAATTCTTAATAAATTTGAAACATTGTATAATAATATAGATGTAATTACAATAAAAAAATAAGTAAAATAAAATTTTATATATCTTAAATTTAAATGGAATGAAATCTTATTTTTTTTAAATTTCAAGTGACAGATTAATGTTTCACATTTTTTCTTAAAAATTTTTTGGGCGCGTCATTTCTCTTGAGTTTAAGTATGTCAACTAAGTTATTTATAAATAGTAAAAATTAGATTGGATAAAATAAATGTCGCAGAGTTTAAAATATCTGGCGTTGGTTTGCTTTCTGTCAAATCTTGCAACGGAAATACAAGAAGACCGTGGATGGACCCACAAATATTTTGGGGACAGATATACATGCGAAGCATTATTTTCATGTGTTGCACTTTAGTACATACTCAAAATAATAAATACATTTTGTGGTAACTTTCTTTATATCTAAGTGCTGTCATTTTGTCATAATGGAACTTTTTGTCAACAGAATTGTACCTTTTGTATGCTTACAACATATAAAATTTGTACAAAATTGTAATTCTGTATAAAAAATAAAAAAAATTGTACATATAATTCATATATGTTGAAGTTTTCTTTAAAAAATCAATGCTGTAAAGTATAATTATTCATAATTCAAAAGAAAAAAAATTAAAAATTTAAGAGTAGCATTGCTTGTTCCAATTAATTTAAATACACCCGAGAAGTAAAGCCTGTTCAGCCCAGAGTAAAGGGATGGAGCGCTTAGTTTCCCAATTTGATTTTGGAACTAGAAGATAAGATTTTCAATAGTATGGTTGTTTTCAATTTTCTGTTTGTCCAAAGAGGTGAACTTAGGTCCTTGTCATTCCAAATTTTACGGTAATCCTTTTACCAAACTTTCTTATTCTTTTTGGTCCATAGGTATAAAGATCATGTTAATGGTATAGAGATCATGTTAATATTAAGGTAATCTTAGAATTTTTTTAATAATAAAAGTGACAAATTATTTAACATACGAATAATATTTTAAATTTAAATTTAAAATATTATAAAAAAAATTTAAAATAACATCAAATATCACTATATCATAAAATATGTTAGCTAATCCTGGAGTTTTACTGTCACCTGAGAAGCACTATAAATTGGGAAGATTTCTAACTACATCTGCCATATGATCTTTACCCTAATTGTGGAATTAAATTATGTGGAATTTTAAAAACTTGTCTCGGTTAATACTTCATGGCCAATGTTGACATGATAGCCAGCTTCATATTATACTTGTTCATAACGCATAATCTGTTTTATGATCAAAAGCAATAACAAATACATGATACATGCTAGGGAGCTGCTTGGTCACATTTATTTCGTCGCAAACATTTATCTACACATTCACTACTTTTTTTTGCATAGCGGTTACTTAGTATTTGAACTAGTTTATGTGTATATCAATTAATCTCTCTAAGCATGTGAAAAATTCACAAAGAAAAAAAAAAGAATCCTCACAATCTAGCCATAATAGATGAATTTTTGTCGTCAATAACAATTCTGTAAGCATAACTAAATGATAAGAATGCATAAAATTAGAATACTGAAATAGAAATCTAGCCTGTTATAGTCATAATGATCGTACTTACAGTCTGTAATAGTAAAATAACTAGAATCTTCTTCTGCAAATTACTCTCTTCACAAGCAGTCTTTCAATGGGGCAAGATACTCAGATAGACAAAAACTGTCTCTTAATGAATGCAAAGGGGACCTAACCAATATATTAGCCCTAAGACCCTCCCATCATGAGCTTTAGGATTAAGGCCTGCACTATTAGATCCATACCAATTAGTAACAGATATCCTAACCCAATGCAAGTGGATCACCACAATAGTTTAATAGGTTATTTATTGCATCTACTTATAGATTATATATTAGCCCATTTATTTTAACAAAACAAAATTATTTACAGCCCATTAGAAGAATTATAAAATAATTCTTAC